>JAQQSK010008460.1:0-13502 GCA_028658325.1 Potorous gilbertii
TTCACTGTGTTGCTGCGCGGCCTCCACTGCTCCAGAATTTGTCAGGAGTTCTTTTTACAGGAAATCTATGGGCTGTGGGTTCGGACCTAGCATAGGTGAGTCTTTCTACTCCGCCATCTTGGCTCCGCCCCCTATATATTTTTTAATATAGGAAGAAAATTATCTCTGAACTGGAAAGAAGAGAAAAATACACTTAATAGAAATTTAGAGTCATGAATAAGTGATAATATTTTATAAGAATAATAAGCTGTCCTCAAAGAGTTCAAGTTATCTGACTCAGATGAACTACATCTAAGCATTCCAAATAAACTAACATATGTAACTTGGAAATATGAGACAAATCCAAAAAGGAAAAGTTTAATATACTATCTAGAATTTAGAGCTGAAAGGAGAAACTCTGCTGTTCTTTAGTCATTTCAGTCATGACTGACACTTTGTGACCCCATTTGGGGATTTTTTGGTAAAGATACCAGAGGGTTTTGCCATTTCCTTGTCATTTTACAGATGAGGAAACTGAAGCACATGGGGTTAAGTTTCTTGCCCAAGGTCTAACAGTAAGTGCTTGAGGCTAGCTTTGAACCAAGGTTTTCCTGACTCTAGGCCCTCTAGGCCCAGTGCTATAGTCACTGTACCACTTTGCTTTCCCTAAAGGATTATTAAAGACCATCTAATCCAAACCATTCACTTTACAGAGGGATATTAGGTACTGTTCCTTTCATAAGAGAAAATCTGTGTTGCTGAAAGAGATAAAAAATGAACTTTTGCTCATTTGGCATATTAATATATGATTCACTTGTGGAAAAAAAAGTTTCTAGAAAAAGTGGAAAGAACAATCAGGCAAGGCAAGGATTTAGAAAACTTTCTCCTAAATGAAGGTACTTAGAGGATCTTTTGAAAGTAAAGAAATTATTCAGAATGGAGAGCATCATATTCCATCACTCATTTGTATTTGGGTTTTGTTTACTTTTTATTTTATTTCATTTTTAGTTTCAAAGGTTACAAGCAACTAGGCAATAAATCAGTGAGTATTTATAAAGAGTGGAAAGATTAAATATGAGTTGTTGGGTTCGTAACTAATAATGAGTAATGTTAGTATTACCTAACAAGGAAAGGGTGAATAACTCACCACAAGGAGGCTGAGCTGATGTATTCAATGCAGATAAGAAGTCAGTAGGAGGTCTTTGAAAAAAATAAACAATTAATACATAAATTAGCAGAAAGCAAGGTTTATGCTATTCTCAGAGACTGTTTATTTGAATTGAGTCATTGCTTCACAGATTGTCTGAGCAAAAAGTCTGGGTTAGTTGCTGGAAAAGCTGTTTAAAAGAAAAACAATTTGAACTCTGCCCAGTTTGAGCTACTACTAGCATTTAAAGAAGGAAACTTCTCAGGATATATTCTTAAGAAAAACAGCAGCAATAAGGATGGTAGCCTTGGTGAACTCTTCATAATCATCACTTCGAGAGTATAGTCAGTTCTGGATGCCATATTTTTGGAAGAAGATGAATAACTGAACCTGGTCCAGATGAGGGTAATTAGTATGGCAGGGGTGCTAGAAATCCTGCCATACAAGAAGAAATTAAGAAAAGGGCAATGTTTTGTATAAAGGAAAGACAATGGGGGAATGATAATTTATGGAGTCATATTAGAACTGTCATTCTTGGCACCTTGTGTCAGAACAAAGATCAGTGTGTTGAAACTGCAGTGAGGAAGATTTAGCCTGGAAATAGGAAAAACAAGAACAAAAACGCTAAACCTTCCAAACAATTAGAGATGTCCAAATGGTGATTGGCTAATTTAGGAAGACAGTATTTGTTTATCACTGAATGTCTTTAAGTAGAGGCAGGATGTCACAGAGAAGATTCCTGTCCAGTAGCAATTGACTGCATTACTTCGATAGTCACTTATGAATAGGAAATTCTGAGATTCTGTGACTTGCTCAGGATTACACAATTAGATCCCACATAGTAGAAGAGCAAATGGGGTTCAGTTCTGCTCATAAGGAGTCAAGGACATTATTCCACAGTAATTCCCTATGTATCATCTTGAGTTCAGCCAATACCTTTAAGGCATTGATCTGTCTTAACTAGATGGCACACTGGTTAGCATGCTAGTTATGGTCATGAAGACTTGGCTTCATATATGGATTCATACACATTAACTCTGTGACCCTGGACAAGTAACAACCTCTAGTTACCTCTGTTTCCTCAGCTGTAAATTATTATGGTAGCACATAAATACCAGGGTTGTTATTAGGATAACATGTGACAGTATTTGTAATACATTTAGCACAGTGCCTTAGACATAGTAGGTGCTTAATAAATGTTCCTTTCTTCTCTTTTCCTCATTCCTTCTCTTCTTTCTTCTTTCCCTTCTTCCTTATGACCCTCATATCTTCCTTTGTATGAAAATCTGGTGAAAAACGAAAGTGTAATAGCCAGATTAGTTTCCTTAATACCTGATGTAGACTTATTATTTAGCTAGAGTTTTGAATCTGTAATATTTTGTGGAACCCATTTAAATCCTCGGCTATTTTAATGAATTAAACTGACATTCTCAGCCTTAGCTGATCCTAAATGATCAACCACAAGAGCAAAATTTGAAAAGGTCCAAAGATGCTGTAATAAACAACCTGAATTGTCTCTCCTCCTCTAACCTTTTAACAACTGTCATTGCTGTAGTTCGAAGAGGTGGGGTGATCTAATTAGGGCAAATTGAATAAGACGGCTTTTATGCAAAACCTCAAGAAAGTTAATTGAAATCAATCCATGTTCACTGAAAATGCTAGAGACATCACTGATAATTTAAAGCAATTAAAAGATGTTGTCCCGAAGCAAGGCTGAGGCATTAAGTTTAAAAGCCTGTTAAAGGAAAATTACCTAAAATATTTAAATGATATCATTCAGCTAAAGTGAACCAGGGACAGCTAAGCCAATTAGAAATACTACAATATTCAATCAGTCATGCTGAGGTTTCTATGAGCTACCTAGGAATGTCTTCATAAATGAGGGTCCTTTGTTACTTCAAAACAATGTTTTATTTGTAATAGAGCCATAGACTTTTAGATTCAGAAGGGAAGATGCGTTAGAACATCCATTATTACAAGACAGAACAAAGAATATAACAGTAGGAAGGGATCTTGGAACACAGAAAGCTAAAACATTTAATGAAAAAACCTAAAGAACCTTACACCATCTTGTGCTGTCCTTTCATTTCTCAACGAGAAAAGAGTTACCTGACCATAGAAGCCAATGGGTGGAAGGGGCCTCAAAAGTTATCCAGTTCAATCTGAATCGAATCTTTATATAACACCACTGACAAATGCTTTCCAGACTTTTCTTGCAAAATTCCAGCACAGATTGAGAAAAATTAAGCTTATGCTGAATCATTTAATAATTATTCATAGTCTAAAATCTACACTTTTCTCCATTTTCTCAGTTTCCATTTCTCACACTCACTAGCTAATCAGTTTAAGTTGGATCTCTGCCTCTATTTACAGAAAACAAACAAACAAATAAATAAACAAAACCAGAGGCAACTTTCTTATTCTTCTGTCTTCTTGTCAAAGTTACTGGTAATTTTGGTCTCCAAAGGAAAGGGCAGAGGTGGGGAACCTGATTGAAATGGTTCTGATTTTCTTGCCAAAGTTATTAAAGGCAGTTGAGGCACATGAAACAATTAACAATCCTTATTCTTGAAGAGAAGCATGATAAGCCACATGGGCAGACCATCTTACTTTTCCCAATTGTAGACTAATCCAGTCACCTGAGGATTACCCCTGTCCCAACGAGGAAGTAAAAATGTCTTCTCTTTTCCAGTGGAGCTTCAAATGATGTACTGTCAGGCTAGTTAGAAGGAAGGCACACCTAAGTTCAAAAGATCCTCTTATTTGGAGTCTTTAGTCAATGAGACAGATCACTCACACAATTTATTGGTTATTGCTGATCTAACTGATAAATTGATCATGCTCATGGTTTAGTCAGCATGGCTCACTTTATTTATAGTTTGTATGTCGCTTAATAAATTGTCTGTCAAGAAATCTTGCTTCAGTTTTCCACAGTGTCATTTTTACTCAACACAAGGGCAGCTTCATGCCTTTGGAGAAAAGTCATTTAACTTATGGACATACATTTTTCAGGAAGACTTTTTTTTTCCTATTTAAATCTTAATCTGACTTTATGTGATTTCTACCAATTCATCCTAGTTCTTCTTTCAGTGGAAAAGCAAAACAAATATACAGCCAATACACACACACACACACACACACACACACACACACACACACACACACACGTGCACACACACATGCACACACATATACATATAAACTCTCTATATTCAATGTCTATGCATTTATATTCATCTATGTCTATATAACACACATATAAATCACATATATGTCTATGTATAAACATATATACTCTATCTCTACTCAAAATCTATATCTATCTATGTATATATTTTCATCTATGTTATATAATATATGGAATGTAAAGGGAGTTCAAGGGGGACTAGCACCTCCTTGTGTGCAGGCTTACTGAGCCCTTTTCAGGACTGATCATCCACCATTGGTGTCTACCTTCACCTAACTCTTACCTCTACTTTCAAGAAGCTGTAGCATGCAGAATGGCCACAACCCAGTAAACAGTCTTGACAGATGGATTAAGGTTGTAGGTAACTGACAGGTTTCAGAGATGCTGGTGAGTTAGGGGGATGTCTAGCCCAAGCATGTAAAAACTTTCCCAGTGAAATTGATGGATGAGAACAACTTGTTCCAACACCCATGAAGGTGGCTGAAACAAGCACTGTGAAGTACTTAAGGCTTGGTCAGGCACTGAAGACACAAAGGTTGTCCACTGCATCCTGGGCCATCACTTTGTGGACTTTTGTCCCACTGCTAGGCTTTGGTGATTCAGGAAGGGAGAGGCAGATGACTTTGTACAACTCTGCTTCACTTAAATCAATTCACATACAAGTGAAGACATCACTTGTGACACTGGTCCTCTTTGCAAATTAAAGATGAACAGCAATAATATCATACAGACATATTCATGTATGTATGTATGTGTGTATATTTATATGTGTATAAACTATCTCTACTCAACATCTATATATCCATATTCATCTATGTCTATATCTATACAACATATAAGTGCTTTAAGATTTGTAAATTCCTTACATCCATGATTTCATTTTCTCATCACAACTACCCTTTGAGATCTCAGAACTTTTCCATATGACAGTTTTTCAAATATTTCACAGCAGATATTTTTTCTGCCTGCTTCTCTTCTCCTGATTAAGACTTCTAATTATAATTACATATTTTCTAACCCTCTCACTACTCTATGGGACACCATCTTTAAAAACCTCAGTACTGTTAGAATTCTTTATAAAATATGGAGACAGAGCTAAAAAACAATCAAACAAACAAACAGGAGAAATCTGGCTAGCATGCAGCACAATTAGATTGACACAAATTCAGAACACTTTGACAGACTTTTTAAGAACCCTCATCTTTTTTTAATGGATAGAGGATACTTGATTTGTATTGAGCTTATATTCCACTAACATCCCCAACAATGTTTCAACTGTCATGTAGACTTACTGCTCACGACGCATACCTGTGACGTTGATTTTTTGATCCCATGTTTGGTGTTTTACAATTACATTTCCTTTTGCTTCCCTCAAATGGGAGATGTCCAATATAT
Organism: Potorous gilbertii; assembly: GCA_028658325.1. NCBI lineage: Eukaryota > Metazoa > Chordata > Mammalia > Diprotodontia > Potoroidae > Potorous > Potorous gilbertii. The sequence goes on from JAQQSK010008460.1 coordinate 5,709, forward strand.
ACATGCAAAATGCTTTGAGGTCTCAAACAGGGATATATATGCTAGGCATTATTATGACCATAGAGCACTTTGTACTTCACAAAATTTTGTTCATCTATCATCTATCATATTTGGTCTTTGTGATAATTCTATAAGAATGTTTTATATTTCTTAAAGACATTGAGACTCAGAGAGTCCATGTGATTTTTAATGGCAAGGAATATAATAAATATCAGAGGGAATGGATGTGAACCTAAGCCTTTCTCAACTTTAAGTAGAGTACTCATTCCACAATATCATAATGTATATAACCCACCTGTGAGACAAGCACTGTACAATGTCCTTGCCATGCTACAAACGGTAGGATAAAAAGATTTCTACATATATTATGCGTTTGTCTCTTTTACTTCATTTCATACTAAATGTCCAAAAGGACACAAGTAAATACTATTTATAAGAGCTAATCTATATATATATATATTTCTCCCTTGATACTTTTATATTCTCTCATTATGATGAACAGTGGTATAATTTGTTCATAACTTCCTCTGAAGAGGTAGCTAGGTGACTTAGTGGGTATAGCACTGGGCCTAGAGTCATGAAAACCTGAGTTCAAATATGAATTCAAATAGTTGCTAATTGTGTGACTCTGAGCACGTTGCTTAATCTTTGTTTGCCTTAATCTACTGGGGAATGAAAAAACAAACCACAGAATGGTCCCCAAGGTCCTAGAGAACATAGCTGAATAACTGAATCACAAATAACCTACTCAGATATTAACCTGATTTATTTCCTATAGTAGAAATTTAATAGATGTTTGGTGACTTGAAAAAAGAAATTCATAGTCTTTGTAATCACATCACTGAGCCATTAAACATAAAAGTCATGTACATAGATGTACATGAATTTTGAAGATGTATACTGCATATGTAACTGACACTCAGAAATATGTAGTTCCCAATATTGCACAACATGTATTTTTCTTAATAGTTACTAGGAAAAATATCTCAGTCATGGCCATATTCAGTGCACCAGTTGTGGATCATGTTCTTGGTGGTAATCACTTACTGGTCAGATTAGTATATATTATCTTGAGAAGTCAAATAGTCTATTTGGGGATTAACTGGAAACAAATTTAAAATGCAAACTGTTGTCAGATGAGTAGAAATAAAAATATTAACTCAATCTATTTCATATCATGTTGAGCAACCGCAGTAAAAATGAATGCTTATCACTATTTTCTCTATGTAAGTTCTATCAAGGTGGTGGCACAAATTGAAAGTATGTGTAGGATTTTGAGTTTTAACAAGAAATAATCTACCTCAATCCACTCAATTACATAGAGGAAACTGATTTAGGGACTTTCCAAGCATGACAAAGCAAAACCTGCCTGAAAGGGGATGGGGAGTTTCAAACTTAGGTCTTCCTGATTACAAATCCAGTGGTGTTTTTTTTTCCATTACATTCTGGCCTGTTCTGTTTTGGGAGAGGTGAATGGCATGGATCCAGGAGGGATCTTCCTTGATGCCACCTCAGAAGTGAGAGGCAAAGTTATGCAGTAAAAAGATTGCTGACCTTTCCATAAAAAGATCTGGGTTGAAAACTCAACTACAACACTAATTATCCATGAACAAGTCACTTCACCTCACTAGACCTGTTTTCTCCTCTATACAATAGGGTAGGAGCACTTTTATCACCAATTCTAAGAAGTGTTAGGAACAAAGAACTTTGTAGACCCTAAAGCACTACTAAAAATGAGAATTATTATTAACATATGATTTAATAATGTAAGGGATCTTAGTGATCATTGATTTAACTATTATTTTACATATGAAAAAATTGGAGGTCATGGAAGTGAAGTTGCCCAAGCCTATACAAAGTAATAAGCAGTAGAATATGGAATTGAATCCTCTTCGTCTGATGACAAGTGTAGAGCCCTTTTTTATATATCTTGCTTGAGAAATTATGAATTCAAAGTCACCCAGTAGAGGACAGATCAAGGAAGCAAAGACAAATAATCACCGACCATGATGTCATTCAGGGCCAGGATAAAAAGGAAACACACACACACACACACACACACACACACACACACACACACATGCCAGTTGTGGGACAAGGCAAGTAATTGTGAAATGGAATGAGGAAGTCAAAGTGAAACTGAATGTCTCTGATCAGTGTGAAGTGCTCTTATAAGTTGCATTCAATTATCAGGGAATATTTGGGTATGGGACAGCTTCACCCACTTGATGTTGAGGGACTCCTACTTCCAGAAGATGAGATACCTCTAAAATGGGGGAGGAAAATTCCCAAGGTCAAAAAGACAATGAAAAGGAAATCCAGGGCTCAGTTCTTTTTAAACTGCTTTCAGGCTTTTGAACCTGACTCCCTCCTCCTCATGAGTTTCCAATTGTTTTCTACTGATTCTAAAGTTGAAAATACAAACTCTTCAGCTTGATTTTTTAAGACTTTTTATGATTTAGTTCCAGTCTATCTTTCTAGGCTTATTTCACATTACTTTGTTTCTCCTACTCTTATATTCCACTAAAGACTCTTCTCTGAATTTGGCTTTTGGTTTCCCTGTCTTTGTACCCTTCTATAGTCTGCCTCCTATGGGAATCTTTTGTTTATAACCAAGCTTATGAGTGCTCTCTCTCCCCTCAAATGTGATTATGCATATATATGTATATTTGTGGATAGACATTTATGCATATGTACATCCATAGCACATGTATATGTGCTGTGATGATATACGCTTATCCACTGTCCAAAGCCATCTCCCAGGAGACAAGAATTTTTTTTTAATTTGTCTCTATCTCCAGTGACAAGTACAATCTCTTCCACAGTTTCAGAATTTAATAAAACTTGCTAGTTTGGATAAGGTTGAATGATAAATAGATGAAGTAAAATTGCTCTCTGATAACATTATGGAAGTTGTTAATCCTTGGTCCTGTGCTTGATTGTACTATCTAATCACAGTATCATGGAATTACAGAGTTGGAAAGAGCCAGAGAATGCATCTCATCAACCCAAACTGAAAGATAATCTTCTCTACAACATGTATAACAAGTGGCTGTGTCCATACTAGCTCCCAGGAGTGCCCATTTTAATTTGATTCAGCTATAAATGTTCAGAGAATTAGGTAGAAGGTAAAATCTTTGTGGGTCTATGCTCTTGAGTCAAGGAAAAGAAAAGAAATGTCTCAACTACATGCTCAGCCTTCAAATAATAACAAAGAAAAATTAAGTTTTAAGCTTTCTATTCTCCACACCAAACATCACAGACCCTTCAATTGATATCATATGATCTGACCTCTAGTCTTCTCATTATCTTGGATCACTTTCTCAGTATGCTCTAACTAACCACTATACTTCTTAAAATGTTCCTTGAACAAAACACAATCCTCCAGATGTGAATTCAAAACTAAATTCAACAAACATATATTAAATACCTAATTGTTGTGGTATTGACACTGTCTTTGGAACTAGGAGTAATATGATTCTTAGGTAAGGGTATGGGAATAAGCATTTATAAAGCACCTTCTATGTACCTCATACTGTGCTAAGTACTTTTTAGCAAATATCATCACACTTGATCTTGACTCCTGACCCAGTATTCTATCCACTAAGATGCCAGTTGCCTTGCATTTCAAGAAGACAGATCTTGCCTTCGTTAAACTTACAATTTAGTGCTAGACTGACATGTGTGTGTGAAAATACACAATACTCTACAAATGCATATGAAAGATACAACCAAAATTATAGGGAATAAAAGTTGTTACTATCATGGGATTGGCAGGAGGTAGAAAGGGCTTAGTAGAGATGAAAATTTATAGGATAAAGAAGTGTTCAACAAATAGAACTGAGAAAACTGTGGATACAATCTTCAACAAATCAAATCAACATGCACTTATAAATCTTATATTATGTACCAGACACTCTTATAACTGTTAGCAATACAAATGCAAGCAAAAAGAAAACTGCACCTTCCCTGAATGGTTACAGAACATATATAAAAGGAAATTGAAAAAGACAGAGAGTACTGACTTGGAGGTGGGGTGGTAAAGATAGAAGCCTTTTAGACTGCATCTGGAATGTGGCTTCAATAGGCCTAAAGGAGCATTGATGGCTGGACATTATCCTTAAAATGGAGGTGCTAGAAGGAACTGACAAGTCAGAGGAAGCAGTGTCTGGGATAAGAAGTCAGAATCTGAAGTGAACTTCTAAGGTGCTGCAGTATGATGGAAAAAGAAGTCCACAAACAGAGCCTAGAGAAGAATGGGGAGTGGGGAGAGGAATGTGGGCAAAGGCAGAGAGGGAGGGAAGTACAAGGCTTTTGGTACTTTGTAAGCATTGTTTTATTGGAGTCTCATAAAACTGCATAAACACATTAAACTACTGTGTAAATATGATTATTCTTATTTTGTAGATAAGGAAACTGAGGCTTAGAAAGGAGACACCATAAGTTGCTACATAACAGAACCAGGAGTCAAAGCTAAGGTGCTCTGATTTCACCGCAGCCTATTGCCTTCCTCAAAATTTGTGAGCTGTCCAAGGTACTTAAAGATATGCAGAAATTACAGCGGTGCAGTCAGCCACAAAATGGCACAGCGTTTCTTGAGGGGCAGAACTTACCTCCTTAAATCACGTATTTGATAACATGATGTGATGTAAATAGTATTTGACTTGGAGTATTAAACACTAGGTTTAAATCCAAACTCATCCCATTATAACTGTCTAACCCTGGGGAAATAAGGATATCAAACTCTCTCTCTCTCTCTCTCTCTCTCTCTCTCTCTCTCTCTCTCTCTCTCTCTCCCCACTTGTCAAATGGCAGATTGTATTTGCTCTACCTTTCACCTAGTCACAACACTCTATGTTCTAATGTCCTGTTTTTAACATTCTACCATATTGTGGACTTTATTTACTCTTAGCATTCTATATCATAACTACCCAAAATGTAAATTCTCTTCCAGCTCCAGCATTCTATGATCTTAAGATGGCTGCTTAAAATGTAACCATGAGAATCCTATTTAACATTGTGCATTGGCTCCCAAATACTTGCTAAAATATACTTCTGACTAGAAAAGTAAAATCTGAATCGATGAATTCAAAAAGAGCCTATGCAGCATAATATTGTTCCTAGATGAACTGCACGATCAGGCAGCCGTGTGAATTTATGTCCTCTTTGAGTATGGTTTAGCCATCTTCAGTGTTGGCCCTAAATTATATGTTATTTTCCCTTTTGTGTACTTGAAAGAGAGGAAGTGTTGTGTAGTAGAAAAAATGCTGACAGATGTAAGCTTTTTCTCCCTCCTTTATAGGGGAAGCAGCTTGGTATAGGGGAAAGAATGCTGAAATGGAAATTATGAGACCTGAACCAGAATACTAACTCTACCTTAAAGTGGACTTAAGTAAGGGCATATGACAAAGTCACTATAACTCTTGGAACATCAGTGTCATCTTCTCCAAAATGAGGATAATGATCTATGAGTAAACTGCTTTATAGTGGTCTTATGCAGAAAATTATTTAGCAGGTAGGTGGTACAGTAAATAGAGCTCTAGTCTGCTGTCAAGAACTCCAGGGTTCAAATTCAGCCTCAGACACTTATGAACTAAGTGACCTTGGGCAAGTCATATAAGTGTTGTCTACCTCAGTTTCCTGAAACATAAAATGGAGATAATGATAGCACCCATCTCCCAGGGTTGTTGTGAGAATCAAATGAAATAATATATATAAAGCATTATAGTGTCCTGGGCATAGTAGGTTTTGAATGCAGTCTTGTTTCTTTCCTTAAAGGATGAGAGAAATATGATCTATTATTGTGATTATTGTTAAAATTATCATGTCTTTTCATCAATTCCAATTCAAACTTCTGAAGTCATAAAATCATACTCCAACTGCTAGGGTCTTCCCCCTCCAAAATTACTTTCCACCTACAATGGAATATTTTATATGTATCTATTTGCATGCTGTCTTTCCTATTAGAAGATGAGGTCCTGGTGGTCAGTAATTGTGGTCTTTCATTTTATTACTAGCCATTATCACAGAACCTGAACATAATACATGGTTAATAAATGCTTATTGACTAATTGATCTCTTTATGAATTTTAGGGGGAAAATGACTAGGTCTAAAGTCAGAAAATGTGGCATTGAATTCCAGAGCTGCCCCTTAGAACCTATGTGGCATCCAGCAATTCTCATAGATTCTTTTATTTTTCTTTTAAAATGAGAACTTTAGACTAACATATTTATCAAGGCTCCTGTAGCCCAATAGTCAAAGATTCCATGAGCAATCTAGACTGAAAGAAGGAACCTTATAGAGTTTCTAAAACCCAACTGGTCAATCATTGTGAAGACCCCAAAGTCCTTGTCCTCCCAAACCAATAAAACAAAATTTTTTCCCAAATAAGATGATTCTAATCTTTAATTATTGTAGCTCTCAATATAGGCTCTTGGCCTTTATCACAGTCTATTTGGTGATTTCAGTGGAAGACTTTCTGTTCTCAAACTGTCAAACTTTTTATCCTCTTGTCCAAAACAGCTCCATCTCTCATGGCATGCTCAGTGATCTCTGATCTCTCTCTCTCTCTCTCTCTGATTTTTATAGCTTTATATCTATAAGAGAGATATATAGGTAGGTAGATAGACAAGCAAACAGATAAATACATAGAGTTAAGGCCTTTTGCATGGAACTGAAATGTTGGATCTTGGACTGCAATGCCTTAAAACAGTGATGTCATTGTATACACAGAGTTTTAGAGTTGAAAGGTTCCTGAGACAACTTTCAACCATACTTTGTTGGGAGTGAAGGGGAGGGGGAGGGGTGTGTTTCTATAATGTAAATGAAAAATTACCATCTACCCTGTGCTGAAAGATCTCAAGAGAGAGGAATCCACTATTTCTCAAGACAAACTATTTCATTTAGGACATGTCTAATTATTTGATTTTTCCCTTCTTATATTGACCAAGATGAATTATGCCTCCCATTGATCTACTTCTTTTCTCTAAGCTCAAGTCAAATAAATCTAATTCATTTTCTCCATTACACCTTTTAAAATACTAAAAATAACTACCAAACATTTCCTATGTCATTTTTTCCCAAGGCTAGTCATCCCCATTTCCTCTTGTAATTGTCACCAAACCCTTGGCTTTCTTGTTTGCCTTTCTCTCAGAATGTTCCAATTCACCAATGTCCTTTCAAAATGACATTACTCAGACCTGGATGAAATGCTCCAGACACGTGGGACCAGAGAGAGAACACCGTGACTCTAATGGATATCTTTCTGAATGCTATCAAAAATGGTCTTTCCATTTGGGAACAATCTAGCTCCTTATTGCTCTCTAATTATTCTCTTTTTTTATGATTCTAGGAGAATTAAATCAAATTCAACAATGTTTTCTTTAATATAAGGTACTATATATTTCTGTGCTCCACCTTTGTGATAGATAAAAAAAAGAATAATTTTAAATCTATGTTGTCATGACACCTACGGTCATATAGGAAAATGTACCATAAACTCCAACATGCATTTATCTTTCCCAAGTAATTTGATCACAAAATACTCTAGAGCTTGAAGCATATTGTTTCAACCTACCCATATTGTCCAAAAAAAGAAGAAAGGAGGATTACCTGGAAGAAACAAATGAAAGGAATTGTGGGAAATTTGGGACCAAAACAATCTGTTGTGACTATTTCTACATTTTAAATTTTACAATTGAGCATAATTTCTTCTTCAATATCTTTTGATACAATTTCACCAGCATTTCCATTTTCTCATGGATCTTCCATTCTCATTACCAGTAACATCACAG
>JAQQSK010008461.1:0-13502 GCA_028658325.1 Potorous gilbertii
CTATTTTCTTCAGTGAGCTTTTGAACCTCCTTTTCCATTTGGCTAATTCTGCTTTTGAAAGCATTCTTCTCCTCATTGGCTTTTTGAACCTCTTTTGCCAATTGAGTTAGCCTATTTTTCAAGGTGTTATTTTCTTCAGCATATTTTTGGGTCTCCTTAACAAGGTGTTGACCCATTTTTCATGCTTTTCTTACATCTCTCTCATTTCTCTTCCCAGTTTCTCCTTCACCTCTCTCACTTGATTTTCAAAATCCTTTTTGAGCTCTTCCATGGCCTGAGCCCATTGAGTATCTATTTTGGATGTTTGGGATACAGAGACCTTGACTTCTATGTCTTTACCTGATGGTAAGCATTGTTTTTTCTCATCTGAAAGGAAAGGAGGAAATATCTCTTCAGCAAAAAAGTAACCTATGGTCTTTTTTTTTCCCTTTTCTGGGCATTTTCCCAGCCAGTTACTTGTCTTCTGAGATTCCTTTCCACACCCACCTTGCTCTAGATCCCCCTACCTAGTGCTTGGGGTCTGAGATTCAAATGCTAGTTCTCTGTGTCAGGGCTTTTGGCAGGGGTGGGTCTTCTATTCAGTGTGAGATTAAATTCAAGTGCTCAGGTCAAGGCAGAGCAGCCACAAGGGGCTCAGTTCCCTCAGGGGGTTTATGCAAAGACCTTCAACAATGGATATGAGCCCCTGCTTGCTTTGGGAGCCCCTGTCTACTGCTGCCTCTGCTGCTGCCTCCTGAGGGGGCCTGAGTTATGGGGATACCCCACTCCCCTCTTGGGCCACCAAACAGGGTCTGTCACTGATCTTTGCACCTGTTGGTGGAGGGACCTGAGCGGCCGCTGGGGATTCCATCCCTGAAGCCTCTTCGGATCTGTTCCTCTTGGTGCCGCGCAGCCAAGGCAGGGCTGGGCTCTTCTCCGGGTCTGGTGCAAGGTGGACCTTTGGTGTCAATTTTTCAGGGTTTTCTGGAACAGAAATCTCCTCCACTCCATTGTTGTATGGCTTCCACTGCTCCAGAATTTGTTGGGAGTTCCTCTTTACAGGTAATTTATGGGCTATGGGTTCGGAGCTAGCATATATGAATCTTTCTACTCTGCCATCTTGGCTCCTCCCCCCAAAAAAGTGTTTCTAATATATGTTATGATTTGGTCCTTTAACACTTCATTGTAAGTTGTACTTGTTTTCGGTCATTACTTTATAGACAAGACTTAGAAAGGTCCATATAGCTAGCAGATAGTAGTCAGAACTGGAATATAGGGCTTTTGACTGTAAGCACAGTACCCTTTTCATGACATATTGTTTCCTTGTTATGAACAGAAACACTCCTGGTTTTCCAGGGATGATAATAGGGACAAAAGAAAAAAAATAGTAGAATTGATTTGAACAAGGGAATGGGAGTGAAGTTGACTATAGAACAATGATCTCTGGCTCCGGAGAGGAGAGTTGCAGAGGTGTAGGGGCCTAGACTTAGACACACACAATCTTAAGAATACAAGCCTAAGACTTCCAGAGTTATGATTAGGGTGGAGGTCCTGGGGCTTTGCACCAAGATCCTGAACCTGAGAGGTTCTTGGAATTATTTGGTCTCTCTACAGGAAGAAACAATTGGATTTAGTTTCTAGTTGGCAAGAATAATTAACTATAGTAAGAAACTACCTCATGACTTGTTTTTGAAGCACCAAGTGAGCCTCCCTCCACCTTACCATGCCCAGATTCTTCCTCTAATTGTAACCTCCCCAGTATTGGCTCCTCACTATGTGTCAAGTCATCTTATATTCTGTCATTTATATCAGGGGCACCAGTGATACCAGATTGATATAGCCTTATCCCTGCCTCTCTCACTCTACCCTAAATGAACACATTCCCAAAATTGGCATTGTAGCATGTGGATTTGTGCTGTCCTCCAATTCCTATATTCTGAAGAACACAGAAATGTAAGTACAGTTTGATGGGTTTCCCAGAAAACCATACTATTTAGCAGTCACAAGGGCCAGAGACTTTCAAACAATGATTTGTTTTTTCTTCATGCTAAAGTCTAATGTCATCAGAGGACTCATGAAAGAAATAGTTGTAGACAGTATATCTCAACCCTCTGCGGACTCTGGAGTCAGGGAGAGGGGGAAAAATTGAGTTTAACAAATGTTTGATTGATCCCTAAGCAAATTGTAAAAAGCTGCACGGAATGAAAGGTTGAGATATTAAAATAAGGATAGAAAGAGGAGAAAGACTTAGGACACAACAAGGTTAGTCCATTAATAATTCCTTAGAAATCAGAGAATCAAAGAGTGGAGTAAAAGTCACCTAATACAACAGAAATCACCATAGAAGTTATTTAATCCAATCTAGACTATAAGAAACACCCCTTTCATGACATATCCAACAAGAGGTCATGCAGTTTTCACTTAACGCCCTGGCAGCTGTGAGGAGAGGTGAGACACCTTCTCTCTGACAAGATTATGTTTGGATAATTCTAATTGTTAGGAAGATTTTCCTTATATTAATGCAAAAGGTGCCTCTTTACATCTCAAACCCATTCATTGCTCTTCATTCTGTCATTGAACTCCAAGAATAAGTCTAATGACTTTTCACACATCATAGGCCCTTCAAACATTCATAGTCATCTTTAACAGTCCCTCATTACCAAATGGATTCAGTCAAAGGGCCACCCTCGAGGATCTAGAGGGCCACATGTGGCCTTGAGGGCACAGGTTCCCCACCCCATCTTTAGAATAACTGAACAGTCATTGGATAGCATGACTTCAAGGCCTTTCCTTTACCATCTTGGTCAATCCTCTCAGCATTCTCCAGTTTATGAGTAATCCTCCTGAAACAAAGTACTCAGAAATGAATATAATCTTCAAGAGGCTTTAGGAACACACCGAGTAACCATGAAATCATTGTGTTACTGTCCTCCAAAACTGTTGTTTGTTTGGTTGCTGTGTCTACATTTTGTTTGCTTTTGCAATTCACCTGAAAATCACATTGGCTTTTATGGTATCCATATTACGTTGATCATGCGTCCTCTAAAATTCCCAAATTGGTTCCAGAAAAATGATCTAGCAACATTTCCCACTTAATATTTTAGCAGTAACAGTTGAGTAAATGGAGAGGCCATATGTCATAGTAGGCAGAGACAACCTCTGTATAAGAAAGAGTCGTCTTCAAATTCTGCTTCTGAAACATACTGACTAGTTAAATCTGGAAAAGTCCCAGAACCTCTCAGGGCCCCAGACAATCCTTTAAAACTTTAAGTTGCAGAGAAATTGCTCAATCAGCATTGATGGAAGGAATTTTGGATTGAATGAAATTATATCTGGGCCACCAAAAAGGAGTCAAATTTGCACAATAAGATTTAATATCATTAGCAGATTTTAAATGCCTGGAACACGTAAGATAATATTAGGCACTGGTCTCATTCCTATTCCTCATATGTTCTTTGATAGGCATTCTTTTTTCTTTTATGTCAACTGAGGAAACACAATAGTTTGAGGAAACACTTTTGAAACCAGTTCATCTATATAACTCATTTCAAAGATGACGAAAATTTAAGTTCTATTTTTCATGAAGTCTTTTCCTTTCTGTTCATCATAAACTACTGCCTCAGATTTCATGCATTAACTGGTTTGTTCATATACTATATGATAAATTCACCTTTCTAAAGCACTAAAGCATCTATTATATAGTAGTACATAGTGTTAAATAATCAGTTTTGATTTTGTATATAGAATGTTTAGCATTGTGTCTGGCACATAGTAGGAGCTTAGCAAATGCTTGTAAATTGATCAGTTGGTTGGTGGGTTGATTATTGTGGATCATAGTCACCTAACTATGTATCTTATGCCCTTAGATTATAACTTCCATAAAGGAAGGGGTTATTTTTTATCTAAATATTGTATCTCCCCTCAGTGTCTAGGATGGTGTTCTCCACAAAGCTGAAACATAACACAACCACAGGACACAGAATTGAAGGAGACCTCAGTACATCTATTACAAAGGTCCCAATGTCATTATGAAGGAAACTGAGGCTCAGGGAAGTTTTAGTGACTTGCCCAAGTTTTCACAGGAAGTACCAGAACCAAGATTTGAACCCAATCTTGGGATTCTAAACTGATTCCCCTCCTTATAGCAAACTGTTCCTTGTGCTTACTGGATTTAATTTAAGTGAATTGAATTCAGTAAAATTGAATTGAATGCAATTTCATGGTGCCTTGGAACAGGTCCTTCTAAACTAAGAGGATATGGAAAATTTTGTTTGTTGGAATCTAGTTCCTTTCCCTTCACATAAAAGTCTGAGGAGATCCATGGGGATTCTCTGTCTGAGCTTGCACAGGGGGAAAGATCAGCCCTAGATTCAGGTAAACAAAATATATCCGAATTAGTTTTAGGCAAACAAACAGCTGAGCTTCTGTGAAATGAACAATTCAGTTAATGCTAATCCCAACTGGTGGAAAAGTACAACTCAAAAATAATAGCCAAAAGTAGAGTGGTTATATATTTTCCTAGAGAATCAAACCTTAGCTTGATGTCGGAAACCAATCTATAAAGGCCTAATAAAGTAAAAGATCTCCATCAATAATGCAAATGCAATGTCTTCAAGGGGTGTGTATAATTAATTAAAAGGATGGGGATATAAATACTGCAGTAAGTTTAAGTGATTACCAGAGGGGCCCTAGCTAATTTAGGAGACCTTTGGCTAAGCTAGAAGCAAACAGCATTAAGTTATTATGGTAAAAATACACCCTGTCCCATGCACACAAAATGCAGGATCCATGGTCTCCAAAACAGAGATACCCACTATATGACAGCCCCTTGATAATGTTCATACATCTTAATCCATTGAAAATAGTACAGCAACTGTACTACTTTTCATATAAAAGTCAAGCAAGGTGTAGGAGGGAATTTTCTTCTAGTCCAAGTAACCATGAAGCTCAGAAATAGTCTTTATTCTTTTTGTTTCAGAGCATGGTATTAATAAAATTATACTGTCATTTGACAGTGCGAATTAACACCTCCTGTCAGTCTGTAGGAATATGAATGAAACTTTTTCCCCTCCTACACTAATAAGTTCAGCTTAGAACACATTGACCTCTTCAATGAACACTGAGTTGAAGAGTAGAGGGCCCGAGCAGATTAAAAATGAAAGAGGATAAGGTTGATTTATGTAAAGAATGAAGACTTCTCAGATACTCAGTGAAAAAGTTGTACCATTTCCTAGGACATCAATGAACATTTTAGGAAGGTAGACTTCGTAGTGGTCAGAAAGGTGCACTTGGATTCAGGAAGGCTGGAGTTCACATCCCAACTCTGACACAAACTTCACTGTGCGACCCAGGATAAGTCATTTAATCTCTCAGCCTCAGTTTCCTCCTTTGTAAAATGGTGACATGATAGCATGTACTTTAAAGGGCTGTTACGAACATCAAATGTGGTATTGCGTGTAAGGCACTTCGCGAACCTTTAAACACCATAGAAATACTAGATGGTTTGTCCATGTGTAAGTGGGTCATTAATTGACACTTTGAGCATATTCCATAAGGTAGGGGATTTTTTTCTATTAGTCTTTTATAATTAGACAAATTCAACAAATTTTTTTCTAGCTTTCATTCAGTTTAAGATACTGTGCTATGCACTGAGATTATGAAGATAACTATATTATAGACCTTATTGACAAAATGTTTATAAAATAAAAAGGGAGAGACAACCTGTATAAAACAACTATTAAGTCCCACATTCTAGAAGCTACCTAAGTAAAGGATAGAGAGATGTGTGTGGGGCCTGGAGGCAAGTGTTAGACAGCTCCGCAAATGCTTCTTCTCTGTTAGAGCCTTGGTTCTCTGATCTATAACACTGGAATAACTCAACAATTTTTTTAAAAAAACACATTTATTAAGCACTTATGTGCCAAACACTTGTGCTACCTTCCTAATAGGAACAGTATTAGGAAAATTCTTTTGCAAACCTTAAAGCATTATACAAACGTTAACTTTATATGAATATATTATACAAGAAGTATTTGAGAAACTAGGTGGTACAGTAGAGTGCTGGGCCTAGAGTTAGGAGACTCACCTTCCTGAATTCAAATCTGGCTTCAAACAGTTAATAGCTATGTGACCCTGGGTAAGTCCCTTAACCTTATTTGCTGCAATTTCCTCATCTGTGAAATGAGCTGGAGAAGAAAATGAGAAACCACTCCAGTAACTTTGCCAAGAAAATCCTGAATGGTGCCTCAGAGAGTTGGACATAACCAAAACATGACTGAACAGCAAAAAAATTTGATGAGTTTTGTGCCGACAAAACTATGTGAAGTATAAGGAGAGAGAAATCACTTTCCCTTAGGGAATAATGAAGAGCATGTCAGAAATATTTTCATGAAGGATGTAGGACTTTTGTCACATGGAAGAAGGAGAAAGATTTGACCAAATGAATCATTTCCTGAGATCATACGCTGTCCTTGGAGTACACTCTTTCCTCACCTATGGTTTAGAGAATCCTTCTCTTTCTTCAGTATACAGCTGCTGCATGAAGCCTTTCCTCAAACCCCCCCCCCCACAAATGCTAATGCCCTCTTTCCCTAACCATATTCTATTGAATTACTTTACGCTTATCCATGTTGATGGGAACAAATGTAGTACATATTTATATAATTGTTGTTTCAATTAGAATCTAACCTCCTTGTAAATAGAATTTTATTTATTCTTTGTATTCAGCATAATGTCTATCATAAAGTAGCCATTTAATACAAGCTTCTAAACTGCTTGGGTTTACACCCCAAAGAGATCAAGGAAAGAGGCAAAGGACTCATATGTACAAAACCAATATTTATAGTAGCTCTGTTTGCAGAGGCAAAGATTGGAAAGTAGGATATTACCATCAGTTGGGGAATATATAAACAAATTATGGTATATGAATGTTATAAAATACTCTTGTGCTGTAAAAATGATGAAAAGGATAGTTTCAGAGAAGCCTGGGATAGTTCTTATGAAGTCCTGCCATGGGCAGAACTAGAAGAACAGTTTATGTAATAAGAACAGCATGGTCCAGACAATTTGAAAGATTTCAGTTGTTAAGAGTTGGTTCTATAAGGCCATGAAAGGCTGAGCAGTGGTTTTCTACACTTAGAGTTCACAAGCCCCTTCTAGTGTTATCCTCTGTTAATTAACTATTGATATCAGACAGCTAGATTTAATTAACCTTTAGAAATATGAACTTAATGTGATTATATGGTAAGAGTTAATGGTGCAAAATATCCTTCTAAACCAATGACTCACATACGAATTTCAGTAAAAAGGGGGCCCAGATTTAGAGGACACACACACGAAAACATGTAAATTGTTCTTCACTCCCTTCTGTGGGGTTAGGAACGATGTAGCCTTATTATGGGGTTATTGTTTGGTGTGTTTAACTTAGGAGAAGGAAAAGGAGAAAGAAAAAAGATGATGGGGAGAAAGAAGGAGGAGGTAGAGAAGGAGAAAGGGTAACAGATAACTTAGGTGCTCTGGTAAATGTTTACCATTTGGCTCATTTGACTTTCAGTAAAAGAAAATCTTGTAGGACCCACTTTAAAGCAGAATCTATACTATTAATATATACACCACCACTTTCTTAAGTCTAAACAATCCACAAAACAATAACTCAAACCCATTTTTGTAGTGTTTGCTGATTTCCTATGGTATAATGTTCAGTCTGAAAGCTTAAAAATTGGTTCTCCTGATCCAGTTTGAAATGGCTCCAACACAACCCTGCTTGTAGGCTATAAAGGAACTTGAAATAAATAGGAACAGGATAGAATTTTGTTTTATTTTGAATATTTTAGAGGAGTGGGGACTGAGTAGAGATCAGGAGATGTAATTTGGCATGCTGACTTGGTACCAATAGGGCATGTAGATAGGGATATACAGCAAAGTGTTGGAAAAATACAACTGGAACTTAGGGAAAGGTTGAAGCGGGGATAAAGATTTGGAAGTTATCTGCATAGATGTGATAATTAAAGCCATAGGATTAGATTAAATCACCAAGGGAGTGATAGGAGGTCATTAGCAAACTTGGAGAGAATCTTTTCAATTGATTGGTAGAGACATGAGCTAAATTGCAAAAGGGGCTGAGAAATAAGTGGATGGTGAAATGGAAGTAGAAGATATAGACTCTTCCTTATAAAAGTATTCAATAAACATTTTCAGGTGTCTACTATACGCAAGGCATTATTTAACCTCTTAGAGCACCAAGCATCTCTAAAACCACAAGCTACAGAGGAGTTGCTAATCTGTATTCTTAGATGGTGTTTCCACATGAGAAGTTCCCGACACTAATGAAGTCAGAAATACCTTCTCTCTCATAGAGTTTACATTTCATTGGTCAATGCATGACAATAAAGAGAAGAGAAAGAAGATGGTAACTTTAGCAGGTTTACAGGATCAAAAGGGTTATTTTAGGCTAGGAAGACTTGAACCTATTTGTAGGCTGAGGGAAATGAGGCAGCAAAGAGGGAAAGATCGAAAATGTATGAAAGACAGAGGTGATTGATGGAGCAAGGTAACTGAGGAGACAATGTGGATAGGATAGAAGCTATAGGCAAAAGCAATAGCTCTGGAAAGTAAGAGGATCATCCCTTTCTCCAAGATTGGTGTTCAGGAGCAAGAAATAGATGGGATATTTGTGAAGTTTAGATGAGTAGATGAGAAAACTCAGAAATTGCACATCCATCCCCCTTGGCTAAAATCTGCTTCCTAAAGCAATTAGAAGATTTTGCCAAAATCAGAAAGGGTGTAGACCCATGTGGATGGGTGAAATTGCTGCATCGGTCAGATATCCTTGATTTGGGTGATATGTCCTGGCAGTGCACTCAGAACTGAACTGGAGAAACAGGACACCAATATAGGAGCTTTACCATTCTGAGCTTTAAATTTCATATTTTATAAAGGATCATAAATCACAGAACATTAGAAATACAAAGAATAATAGAGATTGTCTAACTGAAGCATGACTTTAAAGAGAAATAAACTGAAACTGAGATAGGAAGTCACTTTACTAACAAAGATGTAGCGAAACCAGGACTTGTGCTCAAGTCTTCTGCCTCCTAATCAAGAGCTCTTCACAATGGGAAAAGAGAAAAAAACAAAGAAGAAAAATAATAAAAGCATCTTCGTACTCCCAAGGTATCCAAGATGTAGCTGTGCTATCTTAATCTCTGGCCCTGGAGGGATATATTCCTAGTCAGGCATGATCCCAAGACAAGACTGGTTTGCCTCATGTGCTGCATACATAGTCAAAAGATCCCTAAGCTATCTTTTTTTATGAAAGAAAGTTTGGTAACTAGGCAAATGCTTTGTGGGCACTATTGATAGAGTGGTCTATTGAACAATCAGCACATCTGAATTCATCAGCCAACCCAGACTTCTAGCCTTAACAGGGTATTCCCTAATAGGGGAAACAATTTTTCGAAATATATTTGCTTTACTTTTGCTCTGACCCCTTAAAAATCAATGATATTGAATCATTCATATTTTTGTTTTGAGCAGAAAACATTATCATACTGACTCCTAGATCAACTCACTTTCTGGATAATTTCACCAGTTCCCTTGCCCTGGTACAAATACACCTCCCTCTTCTCTCCTTCCTTTCTATTGTCTTCCTCTAGTAGAAGATCTTTGACAGTATGATTCGTCCTGTTTTCTTATGTGTATGTGTGTGTGTGTGTGTGTGTGTGTGTGTGTGTGTGTGTGTGTGTGTGTGTACACCTAAATGCTGGGGATATCTATCTATTTATCTATCTATCTATCTATCTATCTCCATCATTTAGCAAAGTGTCTGCTGTACAATAATTAATTAATTAACTCTTAATTAATCCTTTATCTGTCTAGCACAGAAGAATATATTTTGAGAGTTAAGGCTACCATCTTTCATTTGCATTTGATAAAACTGTCATTGGTAAATTTCACACCAACAGTGAACTTGTCTATTCAAAGGCAGCCACCCAACTAAATGGAGAGAGCCTAAAGCCTGGCGTTAGCACGACCTGAGTTCACATATGACCTCAGGCAGTTACTCGCTGTGTGACCCTGGGCAAGTCATTTCATTTCTGCCTCAGTTTCATCAAATGTAAAATGGGATTATAATAGCACCTTCCTTCCAGGGCTATTGTGAGGATCACATGACATAATATTTGTAAAAGTACTTATCACAGCACAAAGCACCTAATAGATTTTACATTACAACAACTCATATTTCTGCAACTCATTCATATTTACAAAGCACTTTCTTGTAAAAAACTCTTTGTAGTAGGTGTGATAATCTTCATTTACCAGATGATGAAACTGAAGTTCCCAGAGGTTTCTACTTTCCCGGGATCACACCATGATTAACTATTAGAATGAGAGTCAAACTTAAAGAACTAAGGATGGGAGAAAATAAATGAAGTCAGTTAATGGTTTCAGATTTTAAACCATTTGTTTTGAATTCTGAAATTTGAAGTTTCCTTTTTAAAGATAGTCAGAAAATTATAACAATAAGGCAGGGAAGTGGGGGTACCCCACTAGGTCCTTATTTTAGGGAGTGAGATGAAAATTTCTAGCCAGTTAAATGGAATGAGAACCTAGTTTTGAAATCCATTCTTTTTAAAGTTTGTGATTTTGAAGGAGCAATAAACCATGAAAAAAATATGCAGCATAAACAGGGGGAAAATATGCAGAAGGAAAACATTCCTCTTCCTTGAATGCCCTCAGGTCTGCTTTCCAATAAATAGTTATTTCTGCATTTGGTTAATGACCTGTATGGTCACTCATTCAGCTTGACTCTGGCCTTTGCATTGATAGGTATAAATAAGTACAGGGACACCATCTCCTTGGACTTCCTTCCCAGTTCTCCAGGGTATGGATTAGTAAACCATGACATGTGCACTAAAGATGGTATGTGGGTCAGTTTCCAGTGCCTCATGAACCTCCACCTCTCCTCTTCCTTCCCAGGCCACTTGTGAGATTCCACCTACTGCCACTTGTGAGAGTTTCTTCTTCCCCCCTCCCCCAACGCAGTTGTGAAAATCAACACAGCAGAAGAAAAAAAAGAGGTCATAACCTTGGCATACCACCTTGGAAAGGTTGACAACCTTTACTCTGGACCTGAGCTGGGCACCATCTGTGGTCACACTTCAAACAGGATCCAGGGCAAAGAGCCCAGCTGAATACAAATAAAGCCTGAGTATCTAGTTAGCACCAGTGAAATGAAGAAGAGTTTGATGGTAACCTTTACAGAATTGTCATATGGATGTGTTTTCTTGCTTCTGCCTACCAGGGACAACCCAGGCTTAAAAGGATAAGCCTCTTTATATAAACAAAAAAAAAATCTTACATTTTGTGCACACAGTAAAATTATATTGATTGGAGGAAGAGGGAGGGGAGGACAGCGATATAAAAGAAGGTGAAAATAACACTGGCTACAAAGATGGGCTCAAGGACAGAGGAAGTGGGGAATGCCTATAGTGTGCCCAGCAGTATGTATCATACACTGGGGTGGAGTTGGAGAAAGGCAGGAAAGGGAAACAAAATTATGTGACTTTATTGCTACTTCATTCCTTATTTTTTCATTTTCTCAATTCAGGAAGTACTTGTTAAGTACCTGCTCTGAGCTAAACAATGGGTTAAACACTGGGGATGCAAATAGCGAAAAAGGAAAGAAAAGGCTTTGACTTCAAGGAACTTAAGAGTTATGTTAAAAATAAAATACATACTTTTCTGAAATGGAGGACATTAACAATTTGGGGAGGGACTTCAGGATTAATTTCCGCAGAAGATGATCCTTGCCTTAGATACCGACTATCAAAGAAGCAGCTGTGGCTCAACCATATGGTACCTGGATAATCCAAACGTCATAATCCTGATACAGGAGTCCAGACCATAGGACCCTAAAAGCTAAAAAAGAGGAGTTTGTAGCTTATTTGAGAGCAAAGTATCTTAACCTTTCCCATGTGTACAAATCTTCTGACAATCTAGCGGATCTCTTCTCAGAATAATGTATTTAAATGCACAAGATAACATGCATAGGATTATAAATGAAACCAATTCCACTGAAATACAATTTTCAAAATATCTAAATATTTAAAAGGAAAAAAAAACATTCACATGAATAATCCCTGTAGAGAGAAAATAAGGAGCTGCTAAAGGAGTTTCTTAAGAAGTCACCTTTCAAACTTAATGCTTTAGGAATTTCACTTTGCTACCTGTATACAGGATGAATTGAAGTAAAAAAAGACCTGGAGACAGGAAGGCCAAATAGGAGCCTATTGCAAAAATTCAAACAAGAAGTAATGAGAATTGAGAGAAGGATAGGGGGGCTAGATATGTCATGGAGGTAGAACTGGACTTGGAAACACATTGGATAGGAAGGATGATTCCAAATATAGTAAATAGGAATTAAACTGGATCATGAAATAAATGCAAATTTAGGTCGTGGAAAAGAGATCAGAAGTCAATTCAAGTAGACAGTATGGGTGGAATGCATGAACAAAGTCATGGAGTTCTTAACAAATATGACAAAAAACCTTAATAATTGGAACTGTAAAAATGAGGAAAGTGCTGCCTCAGGAAGAGATAGGTCCCTTCTTGTAAGGTTTTGAGCAGAAATTGTATGACCCTTCATTGACTATATTATAGTACGCATTCTTTCTAGGTTTATGTTAAACAAAATGGTCCCTGAAGTCTCTTTTAACTAAAATTCTGTGATTCTTTGTTTCTGTTGTAACTGAGGGAAATAAAGTCTATTATATTTAAATTCTTCCTAGTATATGTTCTGTGTAGATGATTTTATTTTTTTGTTCATAGATTGTCTGTACCTAGCAGAGTATGAGCTCCTTGAGGACAAGGATTGGATTATACTTTCTTTGATCCTTCTGCTCTTTGCACAGTGCCTAGTGACTGAAATGTTTGTGGAATGGGACAGAACTATTTTATATACATGCTAATATTTAATGAAACTGTTACTTTTTAGATCAGGAGCATCAGGAAAAAAACAAATAAAAGGGGGGGGCGGAGTCAAGATGGTGGAGTGGAAAGACTCACCTATGCTAGGTCCAAACCCACAGCCCATAGATTTCCTGTAAAAAGAACTCCTGACAAATTCTGGAGCAGTGGAAGCAACACAGTGAAGGAGATTTCCGTTGCAGAGAGCCCTGAAAAACCGACCGCAAATGTACCGGGAGAGGAGTCCTGTCCTGCTGAGCGCTCCCATCTCCCGCCCCGGCCACACGGCACTGAGAGGAGCAAGCAGAGCCCAGCAGGCATCAGGGACCTGAATCTCCGGCGGCTGCGAAGGTCCCTCCACCCACAGATGTACAGGTCAGTGAGAGAGACAGGCTGAGAGGGGAGCTGGGGATCTCCGGGACTCGGACCCCCTGGGAGGCCACGGCTGCGGCAGAGGCAGCTACGAGCAGAGCAGGCTGGAGCTCCACCGCTGCTCCATTACAAAAGTTCTCGGCATAAACCCCCTGAGGGAACTGAGGCTGAGAGGCGGCCCTGCC
>JAQQSK010008462.1:0-13502 GCA_028658325.1 Potorous gilbertii
AGGTGTAGAAGGAAAATTCAAAGCATTGTTAGATGATAAGTAATCTAATTTACCTGGAACATAGAGTATATGAAAGGGATTTAATGTAAATTAAAGCTAGAAAAGGAAGGTGATATATAATTGCAAAGGACCTTGACCAAAAAGTTTAAACAGGAAACAAAGTACTTACTACTAAAATTTTTTGAGAGGAGACATGACATGAGTAGATCTCTGCAGAAATTTAAGTGATAAGAAGGCTTGCAGGAAGAGGAGAATGAGTGAAGTAGCACTAGGGGAAAGTATTAGCTTGATTTTAGACACAATAATTTGAAATGTTTATGGGGACAACCAGGTAGATATTGACAGTCAGAAATGTCTGGCAGTTAGAAATTCAGATCTGGCAATTAAGAGAGGTAAGGTCTAGACATGAGTACTTGGAAGTTAATTACCTAACAATGATATCAGGGAGAAACAGTTCTAGAGAGAAAAGCATAGGTCAAGAACAGAACTTTGACCAATATATGCTTTAAGCTAGATAGAAGATGAGGGCCCACAAAGGATGAATAAAGAGAAAGAAGAGGATCCTTAAGAATGTTGCATTTCTGAGACCAAGAGAAGAGAGTATATCAGATGAAGGGACTGGTTGCAAAGAAAAGAATTAAGACTTAAGAAGGTCTTTGTATTTGCTGATATATGAACCACAGTTCATTGGTGACTTTTGAAAAACAAAACAAAACAAAACACTGTAAGCAACATGGTAGGGGCAGAAGTTGCAAGGAATTAGAGGAACAACCAGAGACTGAGGAAGCAGAAGACAAAGATGTAATTTTTTTTTTTTGAGAAGCATGGTGGTGAATGCATGGGATGAATTGTATAGAAATATCAAGGAGAACTATTTTTTTTCTTCTTTTACTCTTTTTTTTAAATGTCAAAAACAAACATTATTTATAAACAAATGCAAAAGAATCAATGGGACAGAAGGTTGAGGATACTGGAAAAAGAAGGGTATGTTTGCTTAACCAAGGTCCTGGTTTAGGCAAGAGGGCATAGAATCAAGAGTGCAGACAGGATTCTCTACTGAAGAATAGGCACTGATCAGCACCAGTGATGATAGAAGTCGAGATAGACAGCTGAATGACCTTTCTTGTGGCCTCAATATACAAGCCCTGTGTTTATTCAGCAGAAAAGGAATATGGAGATGTAGAAATCAGATAATCAACTTAAATTATGTAGAATTTAGACTAGATAATTCAGTCCTCAAAATAACATTCATGCTCATACACCTACTTTGTGACAGTTGCCACATTTCTACAGTTCTTTGTTGAGGATATCAAAACAAAACAAAACAAAACACAACCAAATTCTGAAAGTAATAGAAATGACCAAAATAACTTTAGACATGGCCATAAATGGTAGAAACGATAGTTCAACAGTTATTCATTAAAATTATTTTTTTGTTTACTTATTCATCCATTCATTGATAAATCTTCCATTGAATTTAATTAGATGAATTTCATCTGGTTTGTCTGTCATCGATGATTTAATTGTTAACAAGGAAAATTCTACTCTGACTCTAGTTGTTTATAGGAGAGAGACTATGGGGAAGCTGAAGGCTCTCTTGAACATCTAAAGGGTCGTTATGGGAAAGAGGGGCTAAGTTTTGTTCTATATTTGGTCCTGGAGGGCAGAAATGGGAGCAATGGATTGAAGTTAGAGAGACAGATATGGAAAAACTTCCTAAGAATTAAAGCTAGCCAAAAATGGAATGAGGAGTGAGTTCCCAATCACTGGAGAATGTCAAGCAGTCTGGATGACTATTTGCCAGGGATATTGTAGACAGGGGTTCATAATTCAGCTCTGGGATTCCATTATTCTAACCCAATAATTGCCTCATTCCCCCCCTTCTCTTTGTGCTATTGTATGTAGACTCGAGTAGTCCTGTTGGTCGAGTTAACACAAATTTCATAATGTATGCATTAAAACAGCATTTTCTTGGAATAAAAAGCTGATTTCACAGACCCTAAAACACACCAGGAACTAAATACTGCTTATCCATTCAAATCAGAGGCATTTCTGATGCATTAAAAAAGGGAAAGAATAGGCAAATAGTATGGTCTAGTGCACCTGGTAAATAACAAAACTAATCAAATCTTAACCCAGTGAACGAGTAAAACCAAATCCCAATTCTACTCAAGTTCAAGTTCAGGGTTATTCTCTCTTCTTTTTTTCAAGGAAGGGGAGGGACCATGAGTTTTAGAGGAAACACACCTTAAAACGCAAGAAGAAAATAATCCAAACACTACAAAAACATGTTAGAAATAGAGCATTTCGGTTAGATTTTTTCAATATAGTTGACTGAGAAAGAAATTTGGATAGGCTCACACAAGTTACGTGTAAACCATGGAACTTTTGATTGCTTCTCTGAACTCCTAAACCTTTGGCAGCATGTCGATCTCCAGGGCAGACTCCATTATCTTTTGCATAGAACAGAATGAGGTGATCTGAACTTAGAAGTCTATTTCTTCCCGAGATGCATATGTACAATTCCTATTAATTTTAATGAGAATTATGTTTGCACATTGAGGCAGGATAAATCCCCTAGGGAGGAATTTTGTCCTTGGATGCATATGTGTAACTTTCATTAAAAAGACCAAACCCAGGGGGACCTATATATGGGCATCTGAGGGCAAGACCTGACCCTCTCTATAAAAACACTATTTGAATCATAAGTCATTCAAGATTTTTTTTTTGGGTGGGGGT
Organism: Potorous gilbertii; assembly: GCA_028658325.1. Taxonomy (NCBI): domain Eukaryota; kingdom Metazoa; phylum Chordata; class Mammalia; order Diprotodontia; family Potoroidae; genus Potorous; species Potorous gilbertii. The sequence goes on from JAQQSK010008462.1 coordinate 2,740, forward strand.
CACGAAAATAAGAAGCAAGTGAGCATTTACTTAGATTTGGATTCTTTATTCAGATGGCATCCAGGGCTGCATTTGAAGCCTGTGGGATCTCAGGCACACTCAGAGGAATGTGTTCATTTACATTGTCTTCTAAAGTTATAATCAGTACCAAATAAAATATTCAATCCTGGTAATTAAGAAGATGTCTCTCCTGAAAAGAAACAAAAAACACCTAGATGAGGGGAGATTTCAAAATATGGAGTTCTTTAAAAATCATATGATTTCATTTCTATCATTATGAATAGATAAATTATGCTCACATTATATTAATGAGTAAGAGCTCAAATACCACTTCCTTCGTTCCTCAGGATTCACCAAGGATTATTGTCCAACTTAAGGCTTTTCATCAGTGAATCCTGTGTGATAACTTTTTAAGTGGCCCTAATATATAATGAATAATCTCAGGGCAAAGATCTGTTTGAAGGAGATATGATTGATGGTCTATCATTCCTAATTCACTGTTTATACTGGTAGCAAGCCTATTGGGAAAATGCCTCATTCATCAGGGTATTAGCGAATTCAACCAACGTATGGCACCTTCATTTTAACAAACTAAAGGAGAAAAGCTAAATGAGGAAAATTGACAACCATCTCTGATACTATGATAATGCAATTAGGCTGCTCCTCTCCAGAGCTTTTGCTAATTCACAAAACAGCTTCAGTCGGCAGGTCATAAATATATGATCATTTTTCACACTTTGAAAAGTAATGATGCCTTGACATGAATCAATAAATCTTGGTGAAGCCATTTATACTTTTATGTTAGGCATGCAAGTCAGTTAAAAAAAAAAAGCTAGTGTGTATTAAATCCAACTTGCTATCTAGTCTGTGTTTACATAATCTAATTTAACCAATTCTCTAATAAAAAAAATGTATATGCAAAGCATTTCTAGTAAACTTAAGTAAAAGTTCCCTTCTGCATTGAGAAAGTAAGATGTGGTGCATTAAAAACAGTTTTAATTTGCATTCACCAATGCCCAGTATTTACAAAGATGCCATGGAGAGAGCTAGTTACTCTGTTTAAAATTAGATGGTTTCTATATCAATTTTTGCATCCTTTCTTAAGAATTAAGTGTATAAAAAATTCCCTGGTCATGGACCTCACTATATAACATATCACCAATCTAAGAAGTATTTCACTATGAAATGACCAAAAAATATTAAACAAATGCCTGTTTGTTAGGCCTCAGAAATCCAGTTTTCTCATCTTTATAGGCCAGAGAGAATGATGTTACTAGACACTGAACATATACTAAAATCACATGCACTTGATAACAAAACAATTTCCTAATGATCCCAGCTTTGCATGTTCCATAGGGAATAGGGATATGGGCATGCTGACAAATAGGGCAGGTAGATAAGCAGTGGATGTTTGCTTAAGTCTGAATTATCAAATGTCTACAAATTGCCAATTTAAAGGGGTTAGATTGTACAGTTCATGGCATTTTATTTTTTATTCCTGAAAAGCCTGACAATTTTCTTGGATGAAAAGTGAAATGACACTAAGTCATAAAGATACCTGCTGTGCTATCATTCCCATCAAATCCTCCCTTTTGTTTATTCAGTACCAGTGGTTGCAAACAATGACGCGGTTTTATAATGAGAATGGACACAAATCACATTTTCGTCAAAGTACCAAGAAGAAAATGTGTTTTTAAATTATAAAAACAAAACAATAACAAAAAACCCACAATAGAAATCTGTGTATGGTTGATGACTTTTCACAACCATTTGGAATTACTGATGAAAATAAGTATTGCACAGAAAATTGATTTTGAAGTGTCCCTGCCTTGTGCCTCATCTCTATTATTTGATATTTGCTATGGTAGGTAACTGACATGATACACTGTGTCTATACAAGCCATGGCTATATAATGAAGGCTACATCAAGGAGATACTGGGCAACTATTTCATTAATTTAAACCTAAAATTTGTTTTGTGCTGTGAACAATCTATGCCTTGAGTTCATTTCAATATAACAAACATTTATTAAATAGTTCTTGTGTGGTAAACTTGAAGTAGGCACTGATGATCCCCCCCAAAAAGAAAAATAGTTACTACCCTCAAGGAACTTGTATCCTACTGGTGAAAATATACAGAATACTAGTAACTGTACTTAAGTACCTATTGTACTAGTAGCTGTACTTAGGTACTTAATGTACTAGTAACAAAACTCAAAAGTAAATATTCACAGTGCATATTTTCTGTGGTACCATATTTTGTAGAAATTTGGACACTGCCTAATATACCAAGATTTATAGAAAGTCTAGCATTCTGAAGCCTAGTCTCTGAAATGTCAAAGTATTCAAGTCAGCAGGTTTGTATATGTTAATGATTGTAGCAGAACATGATAAGCAGGCCACTGCTGGTAATGAAAGGAACAGACATGCAGCACCATTTACCAAAGACCTATATTGGATATAGTAAACAATCCTGAACTCCCTAGACCCATTTGTTATAGTTAGTCCTGGTGTGAATTCCAGGCAAGAGATGACATTCTCACCCAAATGACCACATCCTTTTCTAAGCAGACCATGAGAAAGTGACATGAACAGACTCCTGAAGTTACTGGACTGCGTCATCTGCCCCATCCCTCTAATGCTGATCATGGGGCTGGTGGAGGCCTGGCATTTATTTTATAAAGGTTCTTGCAAGGAAAATATTTGGATTAATGGTATAATTTAGTGGCAATTTAGTGACAGTAGGTCTAATCTCAGCAGAGTGACAATAGAATTGAAAGAGTAAACCAGTGGGATGTACTTGATTGTGGGCTGTTGGGCCAGCAGCAGGGAAGCTACAGGGGTCACGCTGATTGGCATTGTCACTTTCCCCATTCATCAAGCAAGGCCAGACTTCCCGAATCATTTACCAGATGGGGCAGCTCGTCAGTTTAAACACCTGATATGAAGCCATCCGTCATCTGATAACATGATCGTTGGGCTGCAGCTGGCTTGGTGCTCTGCAGTCTGAGTGCCCATGTGATGGACTGGAGCCAGGGAAGCAGGCTTAGCCGGGTTGCACTCCCTTGATAGGATTTGCAGTCCTCCACTGGACCATGGAACAGGTGGAGGCTGAGAGAGAATGAAAAAATTACCATGTGTTGCAGGGATTAGAGAGCACACACTCACCACTCCACTTGAATACCAATCAAAACCAGACAACCTTGAGCTAGACCAACTTAAGGCCATGCTATAATATGTAGAATTAAAAGGTAAACCTAAAAGGTGAAAATTTCCTGGAGAAAGACTAATTTAATATACACATAATATATTGTATATTATTGTATATTATGTGTATATGTGTATATATCATACACTTATATACATACACAAACTGTATTATCTGACCAAAAGGGAAGAAAATTCTTCAAAGCACAATTTTTTTAATAAGCATCTTAAAATGAACATTATTTTTATTTTTTATGAAGGAAAAAAATGCCATCTCCAGGGAATCATCACAGATCCTGTTATTTCATACTCACAGTGAAGAAAAACTGGTGCAACAAAGAGATGCAGACAAAGAGACAAATTATGCTCTCTTTAAATGAAAGTACTTAGTGTCATAGTGTGAAAGATAATTATGTTGATTAAAAATGGTAGCCGTTAAGAGAACCTAGCATGCTTACCTGAGCAAGGATTGACCTTGCAAAAGGGTACTGGACTTTAACTGCATTCTCTGAGATCACTTTAAATGGTGGGGGAGGGGGGAGCAGGAAACAGGGATCTCATTTTTTTTTTTGTTCTCTTTGGTGGACCACACCATTAAATTACATCTCCCCTCTCTTTATTATAAGAAATTGAAAACTCTGAATAGAAGAGTTCATAACTAAGACGGCAAGCTAACTAGTAAAGACATAATCCTCTTATGTCCTAAACAGAGCAATACAAAGGAGTTTATTCTCCTTAGCATACGACACTGATCAATTACCATTGCTCTTGCCCACTCTTTTTCTGGTCTAGGTGATTTGCTGCTCTGTGCAAATATTGAGTGATCTGTTCCTGAGGGTCCATTCAATGTCTCTACCTCAGTCCCAAAAGACTCCTGAGGTGTTTCCAAGGAATGACATAACATGATGGACAGGGTATTGATTGTGTCTGGGTTGAAACAAGGAGGGTGATTCCCTTTTTAAGTCTAGAACACACTCATATTTTATACCCCATTGTAAAACACACTGGAGCATCTTAATTGTTTAAGGCTAGGGTTCTCTTTGATCAAGGATTTTTTTCTTCCAAAAAGAAACAAATAATTGCTCAGTGAAAAGAATCAATATTAAACAGACCTAGAGGCAATGAGGTATAATGGATAATTCTAGAATAGACTCTAGAAGAGCTGGATTCAAATGCCACTACTGATACTAGTTGCATGATCCTGAGTAAGTAACTTAGGCTCTTTGTGCTTCAGGTGACTTCCTTAGATTTGCGTATTATGTCACGTACAGGCTGAATTCCTGCTGATAGAAGAACTTCCCACATTGGGAGTTTTCCAGATTGCTGAAATCATAGATCTTTTGTTTATGAAGTATCTGGATGAATAAAATGGAAATTCTTTTAAATTTACTCTAATACAGCACTTTATTTTAAAATTTTCATTTTATTTTAAACTCAAACACCAACTGAAAAAAGGCATTTCTATATACTGGTACAAAAGAAAAAGAGGATTGTACACAAAGATGCATATTTCTATTATGTACAGCTTTTTCTTTTTTAGTATATAAATTCAACCTGCAACTTCCATAGCTATTTGGTTTGTCTGTTTCTCTCTGGGCAGTTTTCTGCTTTCTCCTCTGCATTTAAGGAAAAAAATATCCCATGATTCTCTTTCCTTTTTTTGTCTTCCTTCCTTCCCTCCTTCTCTCTTTCCCTCCCTCTTTCCCTCTTCTTTTTTCCTTCTTTCCTTCCTATCCCTTTCTTTCTTTTTCTTTCTTTCTTTCTTTCTCTTTCCTTCTTTCTTTCTCTCTACTCTCCATTGCCCTTCCATACCAACTCCTTTGGGAAGGGAAAAAAGAAATACAAGGCTCTTATTATATTCATAGTCAAGCAGTACAAATTTCTACACAGGCAGTATGTACTGAATATGTACTTTACTCTGCTTATTGGCAGTTAGGTGGCTAAGTGGACAGAATGCCAGACCTGGAGTCAAGAAGACTCATCTTTCTGAGTTCAAATCTGGCTTCAGACACTTACTAGCCATGCAAACCTGGGCAAGTCATTAAACCCTGTTTGCCTCAGCTCTTCATCACTAAAGATCTCCAGAGCTGGAGAAGAAAATGGCAAACCACTCCAGTAGCTTTGCCAAGAAAACTTCAATGTTGTCACGAAGAGCTGGACACATCTGAAAAGATGACTGAAATTTTGTTTCTTGGGTCAATCACGTTTTTGTAAGGAGATAGGTAGCATGACTCACCATTAGCCTTCAAGTCACTGTTGGTCATTGCATAGATTGGTAATTCAATGAGATAGGTACCATGATTATCCCCATTTTATAGACAAGAAGCTGAGAGAAGTTAAATGATTTGTGCAGGGTCACAAAGCTAGGAAATGTCTGGGCTAGAATCTGAAGTGAAATCTTCCTGACTCTAGCTCCAATAACTTATCCATTTTGCCATCTAGCTGCATCAGAACTGAATTAATACTACAGATGTGGTCTAAGAACAGAGTAGCAGGATTTATTCCTGGAAGGTATTCTTCTCCTAATGTCAGTCAAGTTTCCATTAGCTTTTTTTGGATCCCATATCAAATTGTTGCTTCATAATTAGCTTACAGTCTATTTCAGCTCTCCAGTCATTTTCAAAGAAGCAGTTTATCATGTCTCTCATAGTAATACTGTCATGTGAGAGTAACACTACCATGTTCTCTTAATACAAATAGCAGGGTGGAATAGTTCAATAGTTCAAAAGAAGACACTTATAAACCAAAGCCTTAGTGCCACATAGTCAGTGAGACCAGACATACTTTACCAAATATTCCACATTCAAAGTATGGAAATTTTTCTCCTGGCATCTTAGAAGTTTCTTTTCTGGGTGGTTGTTGCAAAACTCATAAAACCATCTACCTACCCTCTTAACGAAAGGTTTGAATCTAGCTTGGTGATCAATGTACTTCTATTGGTGAAATCATAGATGTTTGAAATTCTGAAATATGTAATAAGCTCTTTTATTATTGTTCCCATTTTACAGAGAAGGAAACTGAGACAGATAAAGGTTAAATGATTTTCCCAGGATCACACAGTGAGAAAATATTTGAGTCTGTCTTTGAACTCAGATCTCGCTGACTCCAAGTCCATTCCTCTACTTGTGCTTCTTAACTGCCTCTTAAGCTAATATAGCTTGAGGTGTGGACATGTTATTCCCCTTTCATCTCTACCCCTTTTCATCATTTCCCTTGATATTTTTTATCTTCCAAGTAAATTCTATTATTTTATCAAACTCTATAAGGTATCTCCTTGGAAATTTGATTGGTGTAGCATTAAAAGTGTAAATTAACTTTAGTAGTATTGTCATTTTTCTTATATTGGCATGGTCAAGACATGAATACTAAATATTTCTTCAGCTATTTAAGTTATTCTTTATTTCGTTGGGAAATAATGAATCTATCAAAGTCTTTTGTGTGCTTTGGTAGATCAATATAGTCAAATGGTACATTGTGTCGTCATTTGGAATGGGATTTCCTTTCTATTATTGGTTCTTGTACTTTGATGTTATAGAGAAATGCAGTTGATTTTTAAGGATTCATTTTGTAGACTGCAACTCTGTTGAAGTCAGTAATTGTCTCAATTAGTAACTACTGATTCCCTAGGAATTTTGATGTATGTCCTGATATCATTAAGAAATAGGGATAGTTTTGTTTCCTTTTTTTCATTTCTTTATACCTCTAATTTGTTCTCTTGTCTTATGGATGCTTTTAGCTAGCACTATATATCAAAAAATAGTTGGGAGACTGGGCATCCTTGCTTTTATTCTTGTATTTATTAGAAAAGATTCTAGTCTATCCCCATTGCATATGATGGCTGCGGCTGCTTTTATTTACAATATTTGTTACTTACTCCTGGTTCTGCTCACTTCACTTTGCATCAGTTCATAAAATGCAAATTCATAACTCAAACATGAAAATATAATCCCATTAAAGTAACTTCTGTAAACTGAGAATGTAATCCTTTACAACAGCTCTAAATATATGAGATCTGACAGTTTTCCTAAAAGAGCATGGACATTGATTATCAATCCAGTACCTGACCCAGCAGGGCCAACTGAACAGCTGCTAGAATACGTCACAAGTACCAAGGAAGAGAGAGCTTGAAAGGAGAGCAAGGGAACATGGCTACTACATTGCCTCACAGGAAGAGAAGCACAGTTCAAAAAGGCTCAGATCTGTGTCTTTAATCTATTCTCCTCTTTCCTCTTATCCCACCCCACTCCTCAGATATGTTGTTCTACAACACAGTTTCTACATTCCAAGTTCTAAGGGCTAATTCTAAAGGTCAGTTAAGGTGCCCCTTTCTAAGGGAAGAGGTGGTTTTGAAGCAAGGGAGCTCATGTCCTGTTAACAGCCAAGAGGATACATAACCCTCTATAAAGTCACATGACTAAGTGAGGCCTATTGTTCTGCCTGGGGTTGAGGGAAAGGGGTTGAGTGCTTTATGCCCCCACTTCAAACAGCTAGAAAGTAACTGGGTGTCAACAGACAAAGATGGTATAAGTCCATAACTTAACAGAATCTATATACCTGTGCTACTGCAAAAAATAGGAAGCGGCAAGGTGGTACAGTGGATAGAGGACCAGGAAGACTCATGTTCATGAGTTCAAATTGGGCTTCAGACACTTACTAGCTGTGTGACCCTGGGCCAGTTACGTAACTCTGTTTGTCTCAGTTTCCTCATCTGTAAAATGAGTTGGAGAAGGAAATGATAAACTTTCAGTATCTTTTCCAAGAAAACCCCAAATCGGGTCACAAATAGTTAGACATGACTTAACCACAACTACAAAACTAATAATTAAAGAATCCTTGGTCTTCTTTTGCCCCATGAAGACTTAGAAAGCTAAATTTTAAAATATATAAAACGAAGTGGGCATTTAATCTTTTAAAAGTTGGAGATAACTTTTTGATGATTTCACATTCCATACTTATTATTATGTACCAGAATATGGGCATAGAAGAAATAAAGGTACAATAAAGAAATTTTTTAGTGCAAATGGAGGCATGTTCCAATGGAACAAAAGTGGTAAATATCACATATAGCTTGATTAAAAATATTTTATCTAGATAGTTATCAATATCTATAAACTTCATTACTGAATTAAGCAAAATATAATGAGGACTTCCATAGAGCAGACTGCTTCCATGAATCTAGGTTACAGGACACAGTTTTAATAGGGTGAGGTATAGAAAAGACTTATACTATTACATAAAGATTAAGTATATTTTAGAGCAAGATGTTCTCTTGCCTGTGAGAAAGAATAGTTGTAGACATAGGGCATGGGTTGTTAATCTGGAATTCATTAACTTGTTTTTTAAAATATTTTGATAACTATTTCAGTAGAATTGGTTTCTTTTGTGATCCTACATATTTTATGCATTTAAAAACTATCCTGAGAAGAGATTCCCCAGGCTTCACCAGATTGTCACAGAGGAATCTATTCAGACAGTCAACTACTATGTACTAGGCACATCACACACACACAGACACACACACACACACACAGACACACAAAACAACTTAAGAGTCTCTGCTCGGGGACTTGTAAATGCTTTGCATCTACTGATCTACTACTTTTCACTGTTTTCTTTCCTTTTTCATCTTCTTTCCCAGTTAATGTCTTCAAAACCTTGAAAGACAATGTAAGATGTTCCTTTAAAATACAGCCTTCATGACAAATCTGCATTAGAATCCTGTCTGACATTTCCTGAGCCTCAGTTTTCTTACCTGCAAAATGAGGAGATTAGAGTAGAGGATTTCTAAGGTCCCTGCTAAACTAAATCCTATTAAGATAGTATGATTCTAATCTTGTAAAGTGACTGGGTTAGTGGAATCCTAGCTAAGGTTTGGACGGTCAACATCTGACATGATTTGTACACTCTAGTCTAAGGCACAAGAGCAGAGCTACAAAAACGCAAAGTTCACACTTTATTTATACAGTGTTGGAGAATCTACATCAACCATAGCCAAATTTATGGGACAAAAGCTTCCCAGCTCCAGAATCTGTACCAAGATGTGAATGTGTTTTAAATTAATCAATGAGGTGTTGAAGAGCTGTATTCATTAAAACATTTTGGACTTTGATGTTGTTTTTTTTTTCCTCTGATGTCATTGGCCACTATGAGTTTCAACTCTCTCCTTTCTTCCCTTTTTCCTTTCAAGTCATTTGCATTATTTATTTAAAACATATTCACATCTCAGTGCAAATATTGGAGCTAGGAAGCTTTGGTCTTTGAACACGAGAGGCAGCATAGTATATTGTATAGCAAGCAAGCTGATAATGTTCTGTATAACCTTGGATAAATCATTTAACCACTCAGTACCCCAGGCAAAATTCTAAGACTCCCAAAATTGTAGAGTAGGGTGTTGATTTACATTGTTAGAAGGGGTCCCTCACTGGAGCTCCCAGATTCATGAAATCACATATTTAAAGCCCCTCACCCAAAGAAAAATATTATCGGCATATTTCAAGCAGGGAACATTGGAATACAACATCAAAATCCTTGGCAATAGTATTTCTTTTTTTCCCCTAAGAAGTAAAAAGCTTTTGTTCCTTGAAGAGCATCTCCAAAAATTGTTTCACCTTTAGCAATGGCTTTATAATTTCTAAAATCATGTATCCAGATCACTTGCTTGCTAATGTTTTGAAGTCAGGTATGTAAACATTTTCAGAGACTTGCTCTTGCTTTGTCAACCCATTAAATCCTCAACTATGTCTTATCCCCGAAGTGTAGATGCCCACAAATCTCCTGTTTTTCATCACCAACTGCCTGCTGGACATCCCTACATGGACGTTCCATTGGAACATCAAATTCAGCATTTCCTAAATCGAACCCTTAAACCTGCACCTCTTTTAAATCTTTGATGAATTCATCCCAATCTTCCCAGTCACAACTTCAGAATATCCTTGAATCTTTCTTCTTCCTAATTCTGTATGTTCAAAAAGTTGCTAATTTTTGCCTGTTTTATAGCTGCAACATACCTTGTGCCTGTTAACTCTTGAACCAAACAGCCCATTCCCTAGTTCAGGTCTTCAATTTTTTTTCCAACTTCCTAATTATTTCTCCCTGTTTCTAATTTCTTCTCCCTTTGAAATCACTCTGCATATAAATGAAAAATAATATTTGTAAGGCATTATTAATATGACTGTCCTCTGCTCATTGGTCCACTCTTTCTTGTCAAATAAAGTAGAAACTGGTATTTAAAACCCTCCTCACTGTAGCTACATCATAGTCTTCTCATCCTTATTACACCCTTACATATATTCCTTGTTTTATTTAACCTTTACAGATAACTACTCCCCAAACCTAAAATTTAATCACTTGCCCTTGTAGATTTTCACAAGCTTTCCCCCATTTCTAGAATTAACTCTGTAGTCATCTCCATCTCTCTGTATCCTACCCTCTTTTAAAACCCAATCCAGGTGCCATGTCCCCACCCCCTTTAAGCCTTTCCTGATCCTCCTAGCTAATGTGCTCTCTTTTCTGAAACTATCTTGTATTTATTTTTCTGTGCACATGTTTTATTCGATT
>JAQQSK010008463.1:0-13502 GCA_028658325.1 Potorous gilbertii
ACCCCAACTGCCTTATCCTGGGTCAACTCCAGTCATCCTGATGAATATCTGGTCATTGGATTCAGATGGCTCTGGAGGAGAAGTGAGGCTGGTGACCTGCACAGCCCTCCCTCACTCAAAACAAAGTCAAGTGCAAGTCAGGTCACCATTTCTCTGATAGCATGGTCTTCTTTGGCAACGAAGGACAAGCAAACACATATTCTTTTATATTTTATATTATACACACATCATTGTTCATATTTTATATGTTAAAATTTTTATAAATAGTCCTGAGATATTGGATTTTATTTATTTCTTCTCTTGAATAAATATCTCATGAATTTTTGGTTCCTCCTAGTTATTCTTTCTTTGTTATTCTTACTCTGCTTTATTGGCTTGGCTGACATGCATAGCTGCTATGGGAGCACCCCGTTTAACAAAAGTACCTGGACGTAATTTTGAAGAGATGTCATATATAATAATATCTTTCATTCATAAGCTCATCTGGGAAACATCAATATTTTTCTGATTGTCTTTACCCCCAAGGGCCTTCCAGCAACACTTTGGTTAAAGAGTCATTTTACTACGATTGTTGTTAACATGACCTGTGAATTAAGTGATATAGAGACATCCTGGTGTGTTACTTCTATTCCTGTAAACCGACACATTGTGGGCATCATATATTCTTAGAATGATATTAAACATAGAAAAAAACACGTTTGTACAACAAAGGTATAGAAAAAAATCCATTTCTAAGCCCTCAATTGAAAAGAAAACTTCCTAGTTTTCCTGACATGGATTCACAAAGTTCTTCTAACTTAGGATACAACCATATGTGGCTCAACTTCACACAACAGCATTCTTCCTTCCTCCTTCCCTTGGCATTGTGTGGACCATATTTATCATAGTAACAGCAAAGGGCAAAGTCCAGATTTATATTTCTCCATTATGGTTTTATATCTCACTGTTATTCAATTTTTACTCCTTATCCCAGTCAACATTCACATTTCCCTGCCATCCTGATCTTTCTTCCATTTTGGCACCTTTTCATTCTGCTACTGCTTCAGCAGTTCTGTCTGGCACCAGCTGCTTCCCCCTGGGGTCATGTGGATGTGGTGGCCTCCAAGTCTGTGTGTATCTCTGTTTCCATCTGCTACTGGCTCTCTTCCTCCAAGGGTCACACAAATGAAGTACAATCCCCTCTCCAGGTCCCCATGTGACACAAAGTCTGTCTCCATCTGTCACTGGCTGCTTTCCTCCAGGGGCTGCACAGATGCAGTTCAGCACTCTCTCCACGTCAGTATGTAGCTTGATATTTTCATTTCCATCTGTTGCCAGCTCCTAGTTTCCAGGGTCCATGAAGATTCAGCATAGCCATCTCTAAGATGTGGTTGTACTCATACTTCTCCAGCTCAAATCAATTCTTTCCCTCCCGAGCTTCATGACTGGAGGTATCTTCAGCAACATCATATTCCCATATCCATGAGTGGCTTAGTGTCTTTGTTTCTCTTGTAAACAACTATCTTTTTCTTACTTGTTGCTGTTTTAAGTCAATGGGAAACTACTCCTCTTCTGTGTCTTTCTTCCCTTTGTGCATTTCAAGATTTATATGACTGTCTTCTAGAGAAATAAAATCTCTTCTTTTGTTCATAGGCTTCAAGTTATCTAATATTCTTACCATTATAACAATGCTTCTATAACTTATCTAAAATATGCTCATTCCAGATTTTGGCTATGAGACTTAAAAGGAGGGAAAATCCAGTCTTTCTGAAGCATTTGGCATTTTAATAGATCTAACTGTTCACAAGTTTTCCCCTTTAATGGCCCTCTCTTCTCTCCAGCTCTTTATTTTCACAATCTACTCTCAATCTTCTCCTTTCTTTTTCAGTCTCCTTGTTCTAGGAAATTGGCTCTATGGATAGTTTACTTACATGTTAGGACCTGAAGTATTTTTTTAACAGAAAGTTTGTCACATTCATAATATAGCCATGGTTCATACCCATATGTATCACATGATTCTTTTCTCAAAATGTGTAGTTACAAATGGGATAAATGTGAGTGTGATGCCACCCACAGATAGAGCTGGGAATAGAACTGTAATATGTTCTAGGTGAAAGAGACTTGAGAGATCATTTCCAAAACTTAACAAATCTAAAAAGTGACACTTACCTTTTCTCTAAATCTAACTTTACTTGACTTGCCTATTCGTATCAATGGTACCACCATTCACCTAGTTGCTGAGCTTCCAGACCTCTGTGTTACCTTTGGATCTTTGCTCTTATCCACCTCCCACATCCAATCAGTTGCCAAGACCTGTCAGACATCTCTGCAAAATCTATTGCATCTACCCCCTCATTTCCATTCACATTTCCAACAGACTAACACACACCCTCATTAACATCTATTTGAAATAATGTTATTGTCTTCCATCTAATGGCCCTGTCTTTAATTCTAGTCTCTCCCTATTTGAATAAGTCTTTTATATGGCTTCAAGTTTTATCTTTCTTATGAACAAATCAAATTACAGTATTTCTCTTCCCAGCAATGTTCACTTGCTCCCAAGTCAGCTCTTTCTTTAGTCAGGCCTCCAAATACTTCATAGACAAATGTCCTGCTCTTTTTGACCCCGTGCTCTACTACATTTCAATCTCATTTCACGTTACTCCTATTCAAATAAGTTATGCTACAAGAAATATTCCAGGAAAAACTCATTGGCCATTAGTAATATCTGTCTAAAGTAGATGTATGGGTATGTATATGAATGTTTACACTCTCCTCTCCCTTCCTCTCCAAACACATATGCAGACATACGAGCAAGATTCACAGAAGATATACAGGTGGTGCATCTATTCACATAAAATCTATCCCTATCCTTTCATATATAAGAACACATACATGCTATACATGAAGTGTATGTTTGCATTCACATATGTGTTATGCATACATACGTGGATGCATACATACACATATTGAAGCTGTATGTTTGTATATGTATGCATGTATATATAATGTGAGCTGCATGTTTGTGTATATAATACATAAATGTGCATATTTTCACATATATACATACTATAATATACATATACGTACATCCAGATGTGTGTGTGCAGATGGAATCATCAAATTCATTACAGATAGAGGAATAGAGGGAAATGATCATTAATGCTTGGCAAAGGCTGATTTCATATCACCACTACTAAGCAGGCATATTTTAGACCACCTGTGATCTGAAATCATTTCTAGCACTCTCCCTAGAAGGCTATGACATCAGAGGTCAAATTTTGTCACAAACTTTCAGTTCAGAAGCTCATGGACATGGACCCAGTGGCTGCTAGATGGTTCACTACACTTGAAATCAAGAAGATCTGAGTTCAAATCCACTCTCACCACTTCTGAGCACTGTGTGATCTTAGGCAAGTCAGTTAACTATTGCCTACCTCAGTTTACTCAACTATAAAAAGGTGATATTGATAACACCTAACTCCCAGGTTTATTAAAGCATCAAATGAAGTAATTTTTTAAAGTACTTAACTCAATACCAGATACTGTATGTTACATGTTCACTCCCTGTATCCTCCTAATGGGACTGAAATCTAAGAATTAATGTAGCTACATTAAAAAAAGACTAATTATGAGAAGATTGTTGGTTTTTGTTGTTTGTGTTTTACTACAGCAACTCATGAAGATCATATACTAAGTTATATAAGAGATAAAGTATGCATTAGAGCATTAGGGAAGGATGCACCTACATTTAAAAAAATAATTCATTGTGGAAGTACTAAAGTAGCATATAAAAGCATACTTACAATGCAAATACTTTAAATTTTCACATAAAAGTGTAGGCATTTTTTCAATAAGGAACTGGTCAAAAAATGTATAGGACATGATGCCTCATCCTAAAAGGACCCACAAGAGATCAGTGAATAGCTTAGATGGCATCATGAACATACCGTATCTCTGAGAGATGGCAAAATGAAACTAAATATCAGTGAACAAGAGCATTAGATAAGTGAAACTAGAGAAAAAGAAACTCATGAAGTGAAAATCAGATAAAATAGGATGGCAACAGGAGTAATTATTTAATAAGCATCTACTGAGTGCACAGTGCTGAGCTAAACAAATATTATCTCATTTGATTTTCACAACAACCCTGTCAGGGGGACTATTCCCATCTTTATGTACTATAGTATCTAACCTCTCCAACAATAGCCGGTAAGTGAAAGTCATAAACCAGTACTGATATTTATCCATAAATTTTTTATTTAATTCTTTTACCCATTGGCTGCTTCTGAAAGAAATTTATCCATTAGCTTAGAGACTGAGTAAGTAAATACAAATACATTATGCACATAACACCTAACATTTTCTGCATGAATGAATTCTGCACATAAATCCAATCATGATTTATTTACATGTGCTGAGTTAGAAGACTCAGAGGTGGTAGGGGTAGGTAGGTAGGCTTTGGGGAATCTATTTTTAGACTCAAAAAAGTTATTTTTTTTAAATTTTGCTTAGAACTACAATTTTTTTTTTTACTGGCCACAAGTAATGTTACATTGAACACTTGAAATAGGACATGAGGACTAAGTTTGTAGGTTCATTTTTGAAGCTCAGTGAAAAATAAGTTACAGAAACAGTTCTACAGAAATATAAAGATGCATTCAGCAATTCAAACTTCAAATCACATCTCTCTTCCAAGAACTATCATGGGCAGAATTAAACTATAAGAGGACACAGAATTTTGACTCAATATGAGGAGAAAGAACATTAGTATAGTGGATAGAGTTTAGGTCTTGAAATAAGGAAGGTCTGAGTTCATATCCCACTCCTTACACACAATGACTGCATAATCATAGTTTAGTCACTTAACTTCTCGAGGTTCTAAGAGAGGTATCAAATATATTGCCTATGGGCAGCAGATAGCCCACAACACCCCAAGAGCTCTGGAACCAGATTTAGTCCCTGGGTAGAGTAAACACTTCCAAGCTAGGTTACAGTTAAACAACAAATAAATTCTGGCATTAACCAGGTTGGGAAGCTGCCTCAGACTCAGCCACAGGAATTGTAAACCCTAAGACCTGGGTGGGAACCTCTGCTGACAAGGAAAACAAGACCCAGCTGTGCTGCAGAGATGTGGGACTAGGCAAGAGCAACCAGCATGCACCCAGTGAGTGCAGAAGGAATAAGGCTGAACATCTCCGGCTGTGGGTACTTTCAGGAGGCTGGCAGTTTGTCTTTGAGGTCAGAGTCACCATCTTCCATACGTCAGGACTAGAGGTGACAACCAAAAATTAAGCAACTACTACAAAAAATGCAGAGGCATAGGAGAAAGAATCCAATCATAGAGTGTTACTATGTGATAGAGAAGACTGGGATTCATCTTCAGAGGAGGATATTGAAGTAAAGAAACACTCTGTTGGCCAAAAGAGTAATGTCAAATGGTCAAATGCCCAAAAAGAATTCATAGAAGAACTTTAAGAAAAGATTTTAAGAATAAAATGAGAAAGATTAAGGAAAAAAACTAAAAAAATATCCAAGAAAAACAAGAAGATTATGAAAAATGTCTACCAATTAGAAAAGAAGATTCAGAATATCAAGGAAAAAAAACACCTTGAAAATTAGAATTGGGCAAGGGGAAGCGATAAGAGATCAAGAAAACATAAAGAATTTTTTAAAAAGAGAAAGTGAAACATCTTATAAGGAAACCAGCTTTTCTAGAGAACAAATTAAGAAGAGAAAACATTAGAATAATCAGACTACCTGAAAGCTATGATCAAAAGAATCTTAATACAATAATGGAAGAAATAATTAAAGGAAAGTGTCCTAAAAGATTAGAACAAGAGGGGAAACTAGAAATCGTAAAAAATCCATCCATCACCACCTGAAAGAGATTCTATGAGGAAAACTCATAGGAACATTATAGTCAAATTATATAAGGTATATACCAAAGACTAATTACAACGGACTGAATAAGGACAGATTACTTGCTTTTTATGTATATAAAATGTTAAACCTATGTCTACAATTGTTATTAGTAATTTGGTAGTTTGTAAGAAAGATTAGTGTAGACTGGAGTGTGATATGAATTTAGAAAGTAAAACCATTTAGGAACAGATAAAAAAGAGTAATTAATACAGATCAGGAAAAACTGGCAAAGAGGAATTAGATGTGGGCGTAGGACTGAGAGTTCTGGAAACCTACTTTCATTGGAAATGGGTTCTAGAGGGACCAACACATACATACATACATACATACATACATACATATATACATATAACATGTATATATATATATATATATATATATATATATATATATATAATAAAAGTCTTCTAAATTTATAAGGAAATAAAATGCAAAGGGATAGGGAGAGAGAGAGAATAAGGGAGGGATCTTTAGAGGGAGGGGTGAGGGAATAGGTTAAAGGGGGTATAGAAGTGTTTTCAGATTTATGGGAATGGGACAATAAGGGAGGGAACCTTGGTGGGGTAACCTTCGGCGGGGAGGGGGAAAGAACAAAGTAAAAGTACAGAGAAGAAAAAGTACGCAATAGAAGAAATACTTATAAGGAAGCAAACAAAAGATGGACAATTCAACACAACGTGTAGCATTTATTATATGGGCTTTCTTGAAATAGAAATTTATTGCTATATATTTTGCATTCTCTCTTATGTTCTGTTGTATACAAGATGTTTTTCTTTTCTTACTTTGTATTCAAGTTTGAATATTTAAGTTTATGATATATGTTTTTTTTCTTTTCTCTATTGTGTATTTGAATTTGGATGTTTGAGTCTAAAAAAAAATGAAAGAAAGAGATGAGGTATCCAATACTGTGCCACCAGAAAAGAGCTAATATATATATATATGTATATATATATATACATATATATATGTATATATATATATGTATATATATATACATATATATATAAATGCATATATAGACACACACACATATAGATAGGTCTTTTTCTTCTTCTCTTTTTGTTTATTTTGGGATACTGACTTAGTAGTGTCATTGATAAGTCAAAGGGTATACATAGTTTTATAGACCATTGGGCATAGTTCTAAATTGCTTTAGAGAATGGTCCAATCAGTTATCAACCTATAAGCAGTATATTAACATCTCAATTTTCTTGTGGCCCTGTGACATTTGCCATTTTCCTTTTCCATCTTACTAGTCAAAGTCATAGGTGTGAGGAAGTAGCTCAGAATTTTTTAATTTTTATTTCTCAAATCAGTAGAATATTTTTTTTTAAATCTGGCTATAGATAGCTTTGATTATTTCATCTAGAAACAAACTGGTCATATCTTTTCATCATTTATTGATTGGGGAATGGCCATGTTTTTTTATAAATTTGACTGAAATCTCTATATATCTGAGGTATGAGCCCTTTATCAAAGAAAGTTGGCCTCAATAATTTCTTCAAAGTTATGATTGATAATTGTATTTCTTTCTACCCCCTTTGCCCCTGATTTTTCTATTCTCTCTATGCTTTCACTCGGTTCATCTTCAAAAGTCTTCTGTTTATGACTAGTACCTCTTCCAATCTACCCTACCCTCTACCACTCCCTCCCTTCCTTTATCCCCTTCCCCTTCTTCCCTGTAAGGTAAGAAAGATTTCTACACTCAACTGAGTGTGTAAGTTATTCCCTCTATGAGATAACTCTGATGAGAATAAAGCACACTCATTCCCTGCCAACTTTTCTGTCTTCCTCTCCACTATAAAATCTCTTTCTTGGCTGTTGTATGTCGGATAATTTACCCCATTCTACCTCTCCTTTTCCCCTTCTCCCTGTATATTCCCCTTTCTCATCACTTCAATTTAAAATTTTTAGTTATCATTCCTTCATGTTTAAGGGCCCCTTTGCTCTCTTTCTAATTGCCTGAATAATGAGAAATTTCTTATGAGTTACAAGTAGCATCTTCCCACATAGGAAGGTAAATAGTTTAACCTTATTAAGTTCTTGTGATTTCCATTTCCTTTTTACCTTTTTATGACTCTCTAGATTGTTGTATTTGGAAGTCAAATTTTCTCTTCATCTGTGGTCTTTTCATCAAAAAAGCTTGAAAGTCCTCTATTTCACTGAATATTAATTTCCCCCTATTGGATTATGCTCAGTTTTGCTGGGTAGGAAATTCTTTGTTGTAATCATATCTCCTTTCCCCTCCAAAATACCATATTCCAAACCTTCTGAAGCTTTAAGGTAGAAACTTCTAAATATTTTGTTATCCTGATTGTGGCTCCATGATACTTGAATTGTTTCTTTCTGGATGCTTGCAATATTTTGTCCTTGACCAGGGAGGTCTGGAAGTTGGATATAATATTACTGGGAATTTTCATTTTGAGATCTCTTTCACTTTCCCTTGAAAGATCATGTTTAAGGAATAGAGTAATGATGGAGGAGTGAAAGCAGGGTGAGTCCCTCCAAAAATTACTTCAGATACCTCTAAAAAAGTGAATCTGAATAAATTTTAGAGTGGCAGAATCCACCAGGAGACAGAGTATGGCAGATTTCCTGCCCAGGACAGTCTGCAAAGTCCACAAGAAGGATCTGTTGGGATAACACAGAGCATGCAGGCTGCACCAGCATAGACACAGCCATGACATTGTGGGAACAGCCCTGGGCAGTCTCAGTCACCAGCTGTGATTCCAAAACCTCTAAACTCAGGAAGGGAGTCATGGAGAGCTGGATGAGAGAGAAGTGTGGCAGCTGCTGTAACAAAGGCTGCTTCTGGGGCTATCAACTCACAGAGTTAATGTTTGAATGTCACTTATTTGAAATTCCATGAGCCAAGATGACAGAATAAATTATAAATGCTCTCTCCTTCTCTTATTGACCTTGAAAAATGTAGAGAATATTGCCCCAGGAAAAATCCTGGAATAGTGGGTCCAGCACAAGAGTATAGCAGTCAACTCAGGAGGCTAGTGAGATTGAAGGGAGGGGTCACTTTTTCTGTGGCTGAAGGGGATGAATGCAGGAGTGTAGGCATCCCAGGAAGCCCAAATCAGCAGACTAACAGGAGATCTTGAGACCTGGGGGTGGGTGGAACTGGTGAGCACCAATACCAAGACCCCAGGAGTATCTTAGCCAGGGGAAATGGGCAGACAGCATATCAGAAGGGGGTTTACCAGTCACTGATCCTACCCATGCTCTAGCACAATCCTAGGGAAGGAGGAGACCTCCAGCAGACAGATCACCCAGACTTCTCCTGGCCTCAGCTTTGGCACACATCAACCAGCTCAACACCACATAAGCTGCAGCATTATATAGCTTCCAGCAGAAAGAACCAGGGGCCACAGCACACAAAACCAGTAACTAGGTCCCTAGCCCCCAGTATAAGAAACATGGGACAGAGACCTCCTTGTGCCAGAAGCAGATATCTACTTTAAAAGTCAAGAAAAAGGCAATCCATATGAGCAAGAAGCAAATTATTAAAGCAAAGACCATAGAATTGTATTATGGATAGAGGGAAGATCAAAATACAAATTTGGGATTGAGGATTGACATTATACCCACATCTGAAACCTCAGAAGGGACTATAAACTGATCTCAAAGCCAAAAAGCATTCTTGGAAGAGCTCAAGAAGGATTTTAAAAGTCAAATTAGAAAGGTAGAAGAAAAATTGACCAATGATTTTAAAAATACAATTGACAAAAGGGAAAAAAAAGATTTCAATGAAGAGAACAGCTGGTTTAAAAGTAAAATTGGCCAAATGAACAATGACATACAAAACCTAATTGGAGAAAACAACTCTTTAAAAGAAACAATTGGATAAATGGAAAAGAAGTTACAAAAGCTAACTGAAGAAAACAATTTGTTAACAATTAGAATTGGGCAAGCAGAAGACTATGACTCTGTGAGGCTTCAAGAATTAGTCAAACAAAATGTAAAGAAGGAAAAAGTAGAAGAAAACATAAATCATCTCATTGGAAACATAACTGACCTGGAAAATAGATCCAGGGGAGAAAATGTAAGAATTATTGGTCTGTCCAAAAGCCATAATGAGAAAAAGAGCCTGTATAGTATCTTCCAAGAAGTCCTAAAGGAAAACAGCCCTGAGCCCCTAGATCCAGAGGGCAAAATCATCATCGAAAGAATCCACCAATCATCTCCTGAAAGACATCCCAAGTTGAAAACACCAGGGATTATTGTTGCCAAATTCCAGAATTATCAGGTCAGGGAGAAAATACAGCAATCATCCAGAAAGAAACAATTCAAATATCAAGGAACTACAGTCAGGATCACACAGGACCTTGAAGCTTCTACATTAAAATATAGGCGGGATTGGAATATGATGTTCTGTAAGGCAAAGGAGCTTGAAATACAACAAACAATTAACTATTCAACAAAATTCAGCATAATCTTTCAGTCAAGGAAATGGACATTCAATGAAATAAAGGATATTCAGAAAGAAACTGATGAAAAGGTCAGATAAATAGAAACATGATCTTCAAATATAAGACTCAAGAGATGTATAAAAAGGTAAACAGGAAAAATAAGGGGGAAAAATATTGTTATTTTTATATGGGCAAACTGTATACATCCCTATATGGGATGATGATACTTGTTAATCTTGAGAAGTGTATATTTGTAATGACATTTAAAAGGGATATACATAGATAGAGGGTGTGGGTATAAAGCAATTGATGTGAAGAAAAAAATCTAATTAAGGGGTATGGAAGGAGAAGAGGAAAGGAGGAAGCAATAAAGGTTAAATTTCATCATATGAAGAGGCACAAAAACATGTTATAGTGTAGGGAAAGAAACAGGGGAAAAGAGCATTGTTTGAGCTTTACTCTCATAAGATTTGGTTCAAGGAGGGAATAGCATATTGTCATGTATAGAAATCTAACTTCCCTTATAAGCAGTGGAAAGAGAAAGGGGAAAGAAAAGGGATGGTGTGGTGAGAAGGGAGGGAAGAAATAGTAAAGGAAAAGGGAAATAAAAGTGAGGGATGCTTATAGAAGGGAGAGAAGATTGAGGGAAGCAGTGGTCAAAAGTAACACTCTTGAGGGGGAAAAAGGGGGAGGGAAAAATAAAAGCGCAAAGTGAGGAATAGGAAGGAGAGAAAGACAGATAGTAATCATATCTTTGAATGTGATTGTGATGAATTCTCCCATAAAATGAAGGATTAAAAGCCATAATCCTACAATGTTGTTTACAAGAAACACATTTGAAACAGGGGGACATACACAGGGTAAAGGTAAGAGGTTGGAGTAGAACATATTATGCTTCACCTGAAGAAAAAAAACAAAACCAGGGGTAGCAATCTTAGAGAGATGACAAGAGAATGACAATCATGAGACAACCTGCCAAAACTTATACGATGCAGTGAAAGCAGTTCTAAGGGGAAGTTCTTGGCAGAAGTTTTACATCTCTGAATGCTTACATGAATAAAATAGAGAAAGAGAAGACTGATGAATTGGGCATGCAACTGATAAAGCTAGAAAAAGAACAAATTGAAAATCTCCAGTTAAGTACCAAATTAGAAATACTGAAAACCAAAGTAGAGATTAATAAAACTGAAGTTTAAGAAAACTATTGAACTTACAAATAAAAAGAAGAGGTGGTTTTAGGAAACAAAAACAATAAAATTGATAAACCTTTGATCAGTTTGATTAAAAAAAGAAGAAAATCAAATTACCGGTATCAAAAATGAAAAGGGTGAATTCACCTCCAATGAAGAGGAAATTAAGACAATAATTAGAAATCATTTTGCTCAATTGTATGCCCATAAATTTGACATCTTAATGAAATGGATGAATATTTACAAAAATATGAATTTCAGAGATTAACAGAAGAGGAAGGAAAATACTTAAGTAACCACATCCCAGAAAACAAAATTCAACAATCCATCTATGAATACCCTAGGAAGAAATCTCCAGGGCCAGATGGATTTACAAGCAAATTCTATCAAGCATTTCAAGGACAGTTAATTCCAATACTATATAGATTATTTGAGAACACTGGTGAAGAGGAACTCCAATCAAAAAATTTTTTTATGATACAAATATTGTTCTGACATCTAAATTGAGAAGAGAACAAAAACAGAAAAAAAAATTATAGACCAATTTCACTAACAAATATAGATGCAAAAAATTTAAATAAGATGTTAGCAAGAAGATTACAATAACTTATCACAAAATAATTCACTTTGATCAAGTAGGATGTATACCAGGAATGCAGGGCTGGTTCAATATTAGGAAAACTATTAGCATTATTGATCACCTCAACACCAAAACTGACA
This sequence comes from Potorous gilbertii, assembly GCA_028658325.1. Lineage (NCBI taxonomy): Eukaryota > Metazoa > Chordata > Mammalia > Diprotodontia > Potoroidae > Potorous > Potorous gilbertii. The sequence continues at coordinate 12,233 of JAQQSK010008463.1, forward strand.
GAAACCATAGGATTATCTCAATAGATACAGAAAAAGGTTTTCACAAAATACAACACCCATTCCTATTGAAAACACTGGAGAGATTAGGAATAAATAGAACTTCCTTCATTTATTCATTTTTTAAAATTATTTAACTTTTTACATTCATTTTGACAAAATTATGGGTTCCAAATTTTCTCCCCATTTGTCCCCTCCCCCCATTCCAATACACTCAACATTCTAACTGCCCCTATCACCAATCTACCATCTCTTCTATCATCCCTCCCTTCCCTTGTCCCCATCTTCTCTTTTGTCCTGTAGGGCCAGATAACTTTCTATTTCCCATTACCTGTATTTATTATTTCCTAGTAGCAAGCACAATACTCTACAGTTGTTCCTAAAACTTTGAGTTCCAACTTCTCCCCATCCCTCCCTCCCCATCCATTCCCTTTGGGAAGGCAGGCAATTAAATATAGGCCATATCTGTGTAGTTTTGCCAATGACTTCCATAATAGTCGTGTTGTGTAAGACTAGCTATATTTCCCTCCATCCTATCCCGCCTTGTATTGCTTCTATTGTCTCTTTTGTTCCTGTCCTTCCCCAAGAATGTTGATTTCAAATTGCTCCCTCCTCCCACTGCCCTCCCTTCCATGATCCCCCCCTACCCTGCCTATCCCCTTCTCCCCCACTTTCCTGTATTGTAAGATAGGTTTTCATGCCAAAATGAGTGTGCATTTTATTCCTTCCATTAGTCAAATGCGATGAGAGTAAACTTCATGTTTTTCTCTCATCTCCCCTCTTTTTCCCTCCACTAAAAAGTCTCCTGCCTGCCTCTTCTATGAGAGATAATTTGCTCCATTCCATTTCTCTCTTTCTCTTCCCAATACATTTCCCTCTCACTGTTTAACTTCATTTTTTAGGATATGATCCCATCCTATTCAATTCACTCTGTGCTCTCTGTTCTCTGGTTGTGTGTTCACGTGTGTGCGTGCATGCGTGTATGCATGTGGGTGTGCATGTGTGTTTGTGTGTGTGTAATCCCACCAACTACCCAGATACTGAAAATTTTCAAGAGTTACAAATATTGTCTTTCCAAATAGGAATGTAAACAGTTCAACTTTAGTAAGTCCCTTGTGACTTCTCTTCGCTGTTTACTTTTTCATGCTTTTTCTCATTCTTGTGTTTGAAAGTCAAATTTTCTTTTCAGCTCTGGTCTTTTCATCAAGAATGCTTGAAAGTCCTCAATGTCATTGAAAGACCATATTTTCCCCTGAAGTATTATACTCAGTTT
>JAQQSK010008464.1:0-13501 GCA_028658325.1 Potorous gilbertii
GTATATACACACACACACACACATATATACACGTATATATATACACACACACATATATATACACGTGTATGTATATATATATATATATATGTATATATATACATATATATATATATGTATATGCCTCTTTGTATATTTGCCCTCGTTTTGACTCTGGGCCCTAGCAGAACAGCTCAATCCCTCTTCCTTGCCACAGTCCTTCAGATACTTAAGACAGCTATCATATTCTCCTTAAATCTTTTCTTCTCCGGGGTATATATTCCTAGTTCTCATATGAATAAGCATCATTTCTCTATATTGGTTATTGCCTTTTGGATACTTGCCTATGTCTGTCCTAAAATGTGGAACTGAGAACCAAACCTGATGCTCTAGATATGGCTTGACTCCGCTTAATTTTGTAAAAATTCACATTTCTTTCAGCGGTTAAAGTTTTCAGGGTATTTTCTTTGCAAGGACCCTATGAGCTAGATAGCATAAATTTCACTATTCTCATTTCATAGATGAGAAAACTGAACCTCTGAGGCTAAGCGACTTGCTCACAAAGACACAAATAGTAAGAATTTCAACCTTGTCCATGCTGCATCTCAGTGTGGCATATGGTACAATTGAGGTCTAATTTCCCATCTACTTTAGGGAACCTTGAGGGAATGGTATAGTGGAAAGAACCCTAGATTTGGAGATAGAGAACCCAGGATTGAATCTGAGCACTAGCCATTTATTAATTTTGTGACTTAACATCTTTCCTCTTTTCCTCCATCCTGGTTCCCTGCTTTCCCCCCTCTCCACTCCATTCCAGACTGGATCTCTTCCCCATCCCCAGTTTCCTTTCCTATTATATGAAAGAGTCAGATCAGATTCTTTCCAAGGATTTTTCTAACTCTAGATCCATAGTTCTATGATGCAATCTGGCTGGAATGTTCTCCTTCATTTCATTAAGAGAGTGATCATAATTTAGGAGTGAAATCTGTTCACAGGGCACCAAGCCAGAACTTGGCAGCTCTGATCTTGAGCCATCTCTGGATCTGCTCTCTGATTTGCTAGGAAACACTGATAGAGAGGCACTAAAATGTGTATTTGATTAACCTCATCCACGAAATGGAAATATAATCATAAAATATTAGAGCAAGAAGGAAGCTTAGGGGTCATCTAGTCGATTTTGTTATTTTTCAGATGAGGAAACAGGTTCAGAGAGAGGAAATGTTGCTCCATAGCTAGTCCTTGGCAGCAGAACTAAGGGGAAGGGGGAGGCTGGAGGCCCTGGAGAAGTTCTCCTTTGCGCTATAGTTACTGTGTGTCACTGGGAAGTAATTATTTTTACTAAGTAGCTACTAAATGTGTTTCTTTTTTTTTCCGCCTACACTGTTGGAGTGACCTCTAAATTCTTCAGCTCTTTTCTATACTGTGTTAGCCTCCTCGCAGTTCTGGCACAAGTACTATCAGCTACCTCCAAATTTCAGTGCCCTGGATCAAAGGTCTGATTGCCTTGTCCTAGTTACAACTCCGCAGTTAGATACAAGATTATAACAAATACTGCTCAGTGAAGAAAGCCATTTATCATCTAGAAAATGGAAGCATTTCTGGATGGGAGGTCTGGTTTGACCAGATCAAAGTCACCGTACAAGTTTTAAATTTAGAACAAATCTTAAAGACTAGATAAGGAATCAAGTTTGTATTATGCATATTTATGGAATCCTTTGAAGTTCAAAGGTGTTAGGAGGCTTATAAAATGATTCAGAATGTGTCTTGTCCTTGAAGTAGCTCTTACAAAACAAAATTTTGATGAATTTAGTGTAAATAGCATTAGCAGTAAATAGATTCCATTCCCCTGAGTAATCCACGTGGGTTTGGAAATGAAAGGAAAAATCCTCAGGGAAAAAAAATGTGGTTTGGGTTTAGTAAAATGCAAAACATCAGAAAAAAAATGGTTCCAGACACCAGCTGAACCCTAACTCCTGTCATATTTACCCATTCTTCCTTAAGACCAGCAAGGCTGATTTATTATCCACAGTCTAGTTGAAGTAGGTCATAAATCCTAGATTATGTCAATAAGATGAAAACCATTGGGTTGAAAAATGGTCAATATAGCATTTCTGGCGGACTTTAAACGAATCACATGGGTTCCTTGGCTGTTCTGATGCAATGCAGAATGTGGATGTGGATGTGGAGGATTATGAGCTCAGCCTTTGTCCCACTTTCTCTACGAAGCCTCTTCTTAGCTCTCCTCCCTTCCCTCTCTCCTCATCTGCCATTTCTTCATTGGAAATTGAAATATGTTATTGTCTGGGTCCTTTCCTTTGCCCTCATATATGCATGGTTGTAGACATGTGCTGTCCCCGCAGTTAGAATGTAAGGTCCTGGAAGGTAAGAACTATTTCCTTTATGTCTTTGTACTGCCCCCTTGCCCCCCAGCACCCAACATAGTGCCTGGCTTGTAACTGGTGCTTACTAAAGGTTTATTGATGAATACATTGGCCCTTGTATCATACTCAGTTGTGTATTTTGATTCTCTCTATTTAGTTTGTAAAGTTCTTGAGAACAGTGAATGTGTCATAGAACAAACAAGTCAACCAACCTAGTGATAAAACTTTCAAATCAGCTCCAAAATTCATACATACAAGATGGGATGCCCATATTCCTTTTCTTATATGGTCACCAAGACTCCGAAGCTGAGAGCAACAAAGTATGGCTCGATTCTGAGATGCTTATGCTAATTTTGGTCTAACGATGAACATCATGAACACACAGGTGCTCCATCAGCTGCCATTACACCATCCATATGTGGAGCCATCAGTTTCAGCAAATGGAGGAGTTTTGAATGCTGTGGATAAGTCCACTTGCCTTGTTGTATACATTCCAGGGGTGGACACACTGATAATAAGGTCGATACATGCATTGCCAGAGCTACCTCAGTGCTTGGGAGGCTTTAAAGGAAAATATGGGAGAGAATGGGTATTAGGTTGCCTACCAAACTGAAGGTCTACGAAGCCATTGTGCTGACCTCATTGTTGTATGCCTGTGAAACCTGGACGGTCTACCAGTGCCATGCCAGGAAATGGAATTGCTTCCATTTATCTTAGAAAGATTCTGAGGATCACCTGGCAGGATAAGGTATGAGACACTGAGGTTTTTCTTGAACTAAACCCCCAAGCATTCAACCTCTACTACAGAGAGTGCAACTCTGATGGGCTGACCACATTGTTTTGAAAGCCAAACATACACTTACCAAAAAGACTTTTACGGAGAACTCACAGGTCTCTCTTAAGAACTTTGGAACTGATTATGTGACATGGGAGACACTGGCACAGGACCGCCTAGCATGGCAAGCCCTTATTGAAGAAGGGGCTGTGCTCTTTGAGCAAAGTAGAATTGAAGTAGCTCAAAAGAAACTTGAGATGCTCAAATTTAGAGAATCCACCCCAAATGATCACAAGGACTATTTGTGCCCAGCCTGTGGTAGAACATTCTGAGCCACAGTTGGACACACTGTGACCTGACTCTAACATAGTGATGTCATCTTGGTCTTCTTTGAGAACGAAGGACAACTAACATCAGCCACCATAAAGGTTTGTTTTGTTGATTTTTGAATAGAACTGGAGTGAATCTTCTTAAGTCTCTCTTGGCATCCATTATTTATATACAAGACTATAGGCATGAATCCTATTAAATGATAAGACTTTCAGAAGCCTTTTTCTTCCAAAATTCTCCAAGTTAATTGGATTTCAAAAGTATTAAGGGGCTCATAAAATGACTCAAAATGCATTCCGGCCTTGAAATAGCTCTTTTAAGAAAATTTTTGATGAATTTAGTGTAAACACTAGTTTACACTAGTGTTTGAATTTAGTGTAAGCACCAGTGAAACTTTGTTGTTCGGTTGTTTCAATTGTTTCCTACTTTTTGTGACCCCATTTGGGGTTTTCTTGGCAAAGATGCTGGAGTGGTTTGTCATTTCCTTCTCCACTTCATTTTACAGATGAGGAAACTGAGGCAAACAGGGTTAAGTGACTTGTCCAGGGTCACACAGCTAGTAAGTGTCTGATATGAGGCCAGATGTGGAGTTAGTCAGTCTTCCTGACTTCAAGCACTGTGTTTTGTCCACTGAGTCACCTAGATGCCTTTAGTGAAATTTAGTGAAATGCATAACATCAGAAAAAAACAATGGTTCCAGACACTAGCTGAACCCAAAGTCTTGGGTGACTTCAAATTAAGGTTGATTATGACTCAAAGGGTTCATCTCTCTTGAGCTTTAAGTCTAGATGAGTAAATTCAATTCAATTAAATAAACATGGATCAGGCACTTTCATCACTTGCCAGGTGGTGGGAATTATAAACAAAACCCTTCCCTGCCCTCAAAGAGGTTATATTTCTCTTAGGATTCTTTGAAAATGTCATCTATAGTTGGTTGGTTCTTTACAAAGATGGAAATTGATTTTTGCCTTCAAAATTCAATGACTAGAAATACTAATGGTAGAAATATATGTTTTCCTCATATCATCCACACTCACTTTTCTGAGGTTTTGAGTTTGGCATGTGGTATCAGGATGTCACCAGCTTTTCAAATATATGAGAAGTAAAAAATTTGCCGACTAAAATTATGACTCGCTCACTCAGTTGCTAACCAAGTAATTCTGTGAATGGGTGGTGACCTTCTAGGACATAGACTCTCAAGTAAATTGTAGAGGGAGCTAAGTCTTCAGAAGTCTCACCAGACACTTGTGTCATTTTCCAGGTATTGAACCAAGGCTTGGGCATCTTTTGAGCACGTGTGGAACACCAAGGGAATAATTTCCTGGACCACATTGTATTACATGATATTCTGAGAGACCAGTAATAGTAATAGCTAAGGTTTGCAAAACACTATACAAATATCATCTTATCAAACCCTCACAACAATCCTGGGAGTTTGGAGCTATTGCAACCTCCATTTTACGGGAGAGAAAACTGAGGCAGACAAAGGTTAAGTGGCTTGCCCAGGGTCACACAGCTAGTAAGTATCTAAGACTGGATTTGAACTCAGTTCTTCCTGACTCTGGGTCTAGCACTCTACCCACTGCACCAGCTAACTGCCCGTTTCCTTAAAAATGTTTGTTCTTAATGTTAGATATTATAAGAGACTAGCTTAATAAGGGACTTGACTTGGTGGGGAGGGGAGAGTGGGAAGTTGTGGAGATATGAATGAAAGGTCTAGCTGAGCTGAAATTTTCCTATCGGGATCATATTACTTAATCTTTTTTTAAGCTTAAAAAGCACTTTATTTTTAAAAAATTTTTAAAAATTAATTTGTTTGTTTTCAGTTTTCAGCAATCACTTCCATAAGTCTTTTTGTTTCTCACTTTCCTCAATTGTAGAAGTGAGCACTGATAGCTCACCTGGCATTGGTGGAGAATTAATAGTTGTGGTTCCATATGTCAAGAATTCAGGCTGATATTTGTAATGACCTCCATAGGCCAGTTGTTCACTCAGTCAACAAGCAGTTATTAAACACCTATTGTGTGCCAGGAACTGTGATAAGCACTGGGGCTACCAAGAGAAGCAAAAACATGGTTCTTGCTTTCAGGGAGCTCCCCTTTGAATGAGGGAGACAATGGGCAAATAATAGTCAATAGTCATTAATATTTATTAAGTGCCTACTGTGTACCAGGCATTGTGCTAAGCACTGGGGCTGCAATTATGAAAAAGGTACTCCTTGCTCTCAAGGAGCTTATAATCTAGTGAGGAAAGAGAGCTGAAAAGTATGATGTGTGTGTTTGTGTGTGTGTGTGTGTGTGTGTGTAGAGGTCATACTCTCTTGACCACTATGGTCTTTGAGGAGAGTTGACTCTTTTAAGTGGTTGCTACAAACATTTCCATCACCAATTTCACTTCTGGGTATGGCACAGCTAGCGGACAAGACCCAGGGAGTCAGCAGCGGGCAGAACCTATCCATGTGCATTCCCAGGACTGGGCCTTCCCTCATTGGCTGGTTCCCTGTTGCAGAAATTTTGCCTCTATCTCTATGGGTGCCTGCGCTCTCCTGTGCTGTGCAATGTAAGTTACTTTCTTATTTTTTAATTAATTAATTAATTTTAAGTTTTCAGCATTCATTTCCACAAAATTTTGAGTTCTAAAGTTTCTCCTCATCTCTCTCCTCCCCTCACCCCAAAAATACTGAGCATTCTGATCACCGCTTCCACCAGTCTGCCCTCCCTTCTAACATCCCTCCCTTCCCTTATCCCCATCTTCTCTTTTGTCCTGTAGGGCAAGATAAATTTCTATACCCCATTACCTGTATTTCTTATTTCTCAGTTGCATGCAGTTACAATACTCAACATTTGTTCCTAAAACTTTGAGTTCCAAATTCTTTCTTCCTCCCTCCCTACCCATCCCTACAGAGAAGGCAATCAATCCAATATAGGCTATGTATGTGTAGTTTTGCTAAAGACTTCCATAATAGTCATATTGTAAAAGACTAACTATATTTCCCTCCATCCTATCCTGCCCCTTTTCTTCTGTTCTCTCTTTTGACCTTGTCCCTTCCCAAGAGTGTTTACTTCTAATTACTCCTTCCTCCCTTCCATCTTCCTCCCTTCCATCTTCCATCCCATTTGCCCTCCCTTCCATCATCCAGATCTCCAGCTTATCCCCTTCTCCCCTACTTTCCTGTATTGTAAAATAGGTTTTCATACCAAATTGAGTGTGCATATTATTCCTTCCTTGAGTCAAATGTGATGAAAGTAAGCTTCACTTTTTCCCTCTCATCTCCCCCTTTTCTCCTCCATTAAAAAGGCTTTTTCTTGACTCTTTTATGAGAGATGATTTGCCCCATTCCGTTTCTCCCTTTCTCTTCCCAATATATTCCTCTCTCACCCCTTAATTTTATTTTTTTGGACATGATCCCTTCCTATTCAACTTACACTGTGCTCTGTCTATCTCTCTCTCTATATATATAACTCTGTGTGTGTGTATAATTCCACCAACTACCCAGATACTGAGAAAAGTTTCAAGAGTTACAAATATTACCTTTCCATGTAGAAATGTAAACAGTTCAACTTTAGCAAGTGCCTTATGGTTTCTCTTTCCTGTTTACCTTTTCATGCTTCTCTTGATTCTTGTGTGTGAAGGTCAGATTTTCTTTTCATGTCTGGTCTTTTCATCAAGAATGCTTGAAAGTCCTCTATTTCATTGAATGACCATTTTTTCCTCTGAAATATTATGCTCAATTTTTTGGGTAGGTGATTCTTAGTTTTAATCCTAGTTCCTTTGACTTGTGGAATGTCATATTCTACACCCTTAATGTAGAAGATTCTAGATCTTGTGTTATCCTGATTGTACTTCCACAATACTCAAATTGTTTTTTTCTAGCTGCTTGCAATATTTGCTCCTTGACCTGGTAACTCTGGAATTTGGCCATAATATTCCTAGGAGTTTCTCTTTTTGGATCTCTTTCAGGAGGTGATCAGTGGATTCTTTCAATATTTATTTTACCCTCTGGTTCTAGAATATCAGGGCAGTTTTCCTTGATAATTTCCTGAAAGATGATGTCCAAGCTCTTTTTTTGATCATGGCTTTTAGGTAGTCCCATAATTTTTAAATTACCTCTCCTGGATCTATTTTCCAAGTCAGTTGTTTTTCCAATGAGATATTTCACATTATCTTCCATTTTTTCATTCTTTTGATTTTGTTATGTGATTTCTTGGTTTCTCATAAAGTCATTAGCTTCCATCTGTTCCATTCTAATTTTCAAAGAACTATTTTCTTCAGTGAGCTTTTGAACCTCCTTTTCCATTTGGCTAATTCTGCTTTTGAGAGCATTCTTCTCCTCATTGGCTTTTTTAACCTATTTTTCCAATTGAGTTAGCCTATTTTTAAAGGTGTTATTTTCTTCAGCATTTTTTTTTGGGTCTCTTTTAGCAAGCTATTGACTTGCTTTTCATGATTTTCTTTCATCTCTCTCATTTCTCTTCCCAATTTTTCCTCCATCTCTCTTACTTGATTTTCAAAATCCCTTTGCTCTTCCATGGCCTGAGCCCATTGGATATTTATTTGGGATGTTTGGGATACAGAAGCCTTGACTTTTATACCTTTTCCTGATGGTAAGCATTGTTCTTCCTCATCTGAAAGGATGGAAGAAGATACCTGTTCACCAAGAATGTAACCCCCTCTAGTCTTATTTTTTTCCCCTTTCTTGGACATTTTCCCAACTAGTTACTTGACTTTTGGGTCCTTTGTCAAGAGTTGGGTGTACTTTGGGGACCTGTAAGATCTCAGTTCCTCTAAGGTGGCACAATCAAGCCTGCACACTGGTCTGAGAGCAACCAGAAACTTTTGTGCCCATGATCTGTGAGTAGTAGAATTTCCTCTCTACCACCGCCTTGCTTTCAGTTCTGCCAAGCCAACACTAGGAGCTGAGATTCAGATCAGCTGCTCAATTCCCCCAGGGGCTTTACGATGAGGCCTCCAACAATGGATGTCAGCTGTTGTCTGCTGTGGGAGCCACTGCCACCCACTGAGGCCTCTGATGCTGCTGCCTGGGGCTGGAGCTATGGGGGGGACCCTACTCCCTTCTCAGTCAGTTGAAAAAGCCCTTTCACTGATCTTTGGCACCGTAGATTGAGGGATCTGTGAACCCTGCTGCTGCCACTGAGGATTCTACCCCTGAGGCCTGCTCTAGTCCTCCTCCCTGCTCTGCATGGTCAAGGCTGGGCTTGGCTCTGCTCTGCATCCAGCATGACAGACCTTTCCTGTCAGTCTTCCAGGTCACCCTGGGCTGGAAATCTCTTCCACTCTGTTGTTCTGTGGCTTCTGCTGCTCTAGAATTTGTTGAGAGTCATTCTTTACATGTATTTTATGGTCTTTAGGGGAAGAGCTAGAGTATGTGTGTCCTTCTACTCTGCCATCTTGGCTCCACTCCCACAATGTAAGTGTCTTGAAGGGAAGTACTGGTTTTGCTTTTGACTTTGTGTCCGCTGCCTGGCATGATGCCTGATCTGTAGTAAGTGCTAAATAAATGCTTATTGATTGATTATGGAAAACAGTAGAAAGAGAGTTGGAATTGGAATGAGAGAACTCAGGCTCCCATTCTGACCTCTGCAAATTTGGGCAATGACCTTGTTGTCCTCAGTTTTCTCAAGTATAAAATGAAGGGACTAGATAAGGTTACCTCAGAATCCTTTCTGTGACCGTTAATATTGCAGGACTAGCTCCTTGCATTGCAGTCTGACTAGTGATGGAATGAGTTTTTTGTGTTTGATTAGGTCAGGGGTGATGGTGCTAGGGAGTAACTGTTTTGATTTTTTTCTTGCTTACTTGTTATTTAGTGAGTCAACAAGCATTAATTAAGCACCTACTGTGTCCTACTCACTGTGCTAAGCCCCTGCTCTCAACCTATTGCCTATTCCTGCAACCTAATTTTTAGAGAGGTGCCTGCAGTCCTGAGAGATCAGACACTTGTTACCTTAGGCAAATCACTTCATTTCCTGTGTTTCAGTTTCCTCATCCATAAAATGGATGCTTTAATTTGATATCTTTTGAGGTCCCTTTGTAGATCTGTGAACCTAGGATGCTAGGATGTGTCAGAGACAGGATTTGAACCCAGGTCTTCTTGGCTCTAGAACTGACACTCTACATAATACTGAATTGTATGAGGGTAGCAATTGTTTCATTCTTTGTATTTATGTTCACAATGCCTAGTAGAGTACTTGGTATATAGTAGGTACTTAATAAATGCTCGTTGATCGATTGTGAGGTTATACCCCACCAGGGACAATGACCAATGCCTTCAGAAAAATGATTGTGAGGGAGGGGGACAGTAGAATTAGGGACCCCTTTCTTTGTGCCCCATTTGCCAGTTTCTTATCATCGAGAAAAACTGCCATTCTCGATTTCCTCAGCAGGGTGTGCTCCAGCACCAGAGACAGCAGCCTGAGTCAATTTAGGGAAACAAGAACATTTTTGGTTAATGTTTGTTTTTTAGGCGAAGGAGGAAAGCTGTTAGGAAAAACAAACAGCTCATCAGGCATTGCGACAAAGGCATTTGATGGGGAAGGCAAATCATGTCTTCAAGGACAGAAAGAACAAATCTCTAAAATTATGGAAACATCAGGAAAAATAACTTGCCTGTGTATGTGTGGGAGAGTTTTATAGGGAGGGAGGAAGGAAAAGCAGCAGCAGGAGAGGAAAAAGGCAAATGAAAATAGAGAATAATTTAAAGAGACACCAACTGATTAGACAAGGACAGCTAAAGAGGAGAGAGGGGACAATTGAGATGAAGGACAGCAACTTCGAAAGCAGAAATGCAAGCTCAGTGTAACTGGGAATAATTCTAACCCTTCAACCATTTGCTACCAATGTCAGATTTCCTGCTTTAAGTAATTTCAACTTTTCTACTGAAGTCCATTTCTTGTTTCCTAATAGTTGGCTAATATGGAGTCCATAGTCTTATATCTCATGAAAACCTTTCAGGCTTACCCCAGTCTAACATTAGGCATTGAATGAAGGTGTGGGGTCCATGGAAAGGGAGTCCACTAACAGGAGAAAAGTGAGAATGGGCAAATTTGAACTCAGATCTTCCTGCACTCTGTGCACTATGGCACCACCCAGCTGCCCTACTAGCATTTTACAGAAGAGAAAAGAGATCTAGGTGACTTGAGTGACTTACTAAGATCACCTTGGTAGTAAATATTAGAGGCAGGACACAAAGCGTAGTTTTCACACTCCAAAGTCAATGCTCTTTACACCGTCATCACCCACTTGCCCTCAAGGAGACTGAGCATTGGGTGGGAGTCAGGAATAATCTAGCCTCTGACACACCTTAATATGTGACCTTTGGCAAGCAGTTTAACATCTATGTACCTCTTTTTTTTCTCACCTACCATAGGGAAATATTAATATCTGTCGCATTTACTTCCATAGACCAGTAGGGAAGAGATCCCATATATAAAGACTATATTGGTTATTATTTAACTTTATTATTATTTCTGTATGTTTCTTTGCACGTGTGAAGCCACCACAGGCTGACTTTGTTATTTTAATCTGGAGGAATTTGAAAGGATATGGGATCCGAACACCTGGCAACATGCTGGAGTTAAAAGCCTGCTGGATTGTGACTCAACCTTTTTCTAACTATGTGACCTTGGACATCTGACCCTCAGTTTCCTCATTTTTAAGGTGAGACAACTGAACTAGATGTTGTCTATGGGATTTTCAAATCCTAAATTAATGAGCTTGTGATTCTGCCACTTACTTTCTGCATGACCTCTGGACATCATCTAGACATCACATCTCTGAGATTTAGTTTCCTCATCTGGGTAGATAGAGATCATGAAACTTGAACCCCTGCCTCCTAGGGAAGGGGTGAGGATCAAATGAGAAGCTATATATCCTTTGAAAATAACCATAAAGAATTGGGAAAATATAAGCTCTTATCATAAAGATTTTAATGTAAAAATTATTTCCTTTGATTAATTTTTCCTAGATAAAAAGTTAAATCAAATTAAAACAAGAAAGCAATTAATATAAGATCCAAAATGATAAATTATTCAGTCCTTGATTCATCTTTAGCAGCAGTTTAATGGATGCTATACACATAGTAAAGTGATTTGCATTTGAATGGCGTGAAAGGAAATTTACATTTAGCATGTGAAGCATGTTAAGCCTTCCCCTGGTTATATGGGTGGATGAGAGCAGCTTGTTCCAGTGACCATGTAGGCGGCCGAAGCAGGTGTTGTGGTGTGCTCAGAACGTGGTCAGACATGGAAGATGATGCCAAGGTCATCCACTGCTTCCTGAGCCATCATCCGTCATCCTGACTTTTTTCTTGCCACTGGACCTTGATGACTCAGGAAGAGAGAATGAGGCTGATGACTTTGTGTAACCTGCCTCACTTAAATCCAATTCACGGCAAGTCAAGACATCTCCTGGTGTTGTCATTGGTCTTTTTCTAAAATGAAGGACGAGCGACAACAATCACAACATTCAGTGGTGTAACATTTTGTGTTGATCTTTCTAGTATCATACCAGGGTTATAGAAGGCTGGAATCGTGTCCTCATTGAACAGAAGTTCTCAAAGCCCTCATGGCAGAACTCTGCTGAATTCTCATCTCTTTCTTTGGAGAGAAGTGAAGATTTAAACCAATTTTACTGTGGAAATTAATAGAGGAGTCTGGAATAGAACCAGGCTGATTCTGGGGCTTCCAAGAGATGGAAGGCAACATATTGACAAAAGCCATTCCATAGTTCTTGGGTTCTGCCCTGTCCTCTCCTGATGCTCTGCCTCTCCTGAAGATGCAGTTTTTGAATAAAACTTTTCTGTGTTAACAACAACCAGCTTTATTGGATGCCCATCTGGGTGGTAGGAGCTGAACTAGCTTCCTGGTTCAAGGTGTAGGGGACATTTGGACAAAAACTCCCCAATTTTTACTTTCTTTACCATTGACCTCTTTGGTCAGGACTATAATACTTTGGCCATGAAAATTTTCATGCCAAATATTGGGGCATAGCTTTTAATGACAGTGTTTGTTACTATGCTTGGCACATAGGTGTACTTAATGAGAGCTTGTTGATTGATCAGTTATTGAAAGAAGAAAGATCTGTGCAAGATCACTGGGGAGGGGGGCTGATGATGGGGAAAGGGAGATAAAACACCTTCTTCACTCATCCATGCATTGTCTGGGTTGGAACAACATCTGGATTATAGTCACATTTTGGGAAGGACCTTGACAAAGTGGGGCATGTCTAGATGATAACTATGAGCCTCATGCCATGTGAGATATGACTGAAGCAATAGCAGACATTTAGTCTGGAGAAAAGAAGATGGAAAGACATGATATTAAAATAGAATTTCGTTTCCTCTGCTTTGCTCCAGAAGGCGGAACTGCCCCACCCTTAGTAAGTGGAAGTTTACAGATTACCGGAGTTCATTTTATTTGAGGAAAACACTTCTTAACGATTAGAGTTGTCAAAAATCAGAAAGGGCTGCCATGGGAAGCTGTGGCTTCTCTGTTAGTGGAGGCTTCCAATTGGAGGTCAGGTAGCCATTTATTGGGGATATCAGAGAAGTTCCTTCTAGGAGCGGCTAATCAGGCCTCTTACAAGCTGTGTGACCCTGTGCAAGTCATTTTCACCTTTGTTAGCCCCAGTTTTCTCTTTTGTAAAATGGGGATTGTAATGCACTTACCTCACAGGGTTGTTGTGAGGATGGAATGAGATAGTAAATGTAAAGTATTGGGCACCGTGCCTGGGACAAAGCAAGTGCTATGTAATTGTTAGTTATTGTTCTTATGATTAATGCTGAAATGTTATTTTTCTATTTCTCCTTTTTGTCTCATTTTTACCCAAAGTTATCTTACAGATAACCCAATATGCTCTTAGTTCAGTCATCATTTGTCACTTATTTCTTTATCCTTCTTTAAAATGAATCTTGAAGATTTTCCTGAAGATCCTTTAACTGAAGTTTTTTTTTCTTTTAAATAAATTTAACTTTTTACATTCATTTTCACAAGATTTTGGGTTCCAAAATTTTCTCCCC
>JAQQSK010008466.1:0-13500 GCA_028658325.1 Potorous gilbertii
GAAGGGATGATAGAAGAGAGGGCAGATTGGTGATATGGGTAATTAGAATGACCAGTGTATTGGGGGGGGAGGGGACAAATGGGGAGAAAATTTTGGAACCCAAAATCTTGTGAAAATGAATGTAAAAAGTTAAATTAATTTATAAAAAAAAAACAACAAAAAAACCCCAAAATCACTAGAATCCTCTGAAATTGACTAAGGACTTATTCATACTTTTACACTTTTGACTAATTCAATGGAGACATCTGGGTCTTCTGTGATTACTCTGGAGGACAGATACGATATCCATAGGCAGACAGAGGGTTCTGGCATCCTCTACAAGAGTCCCTGGGAACTGTGAGATGGCTACAATGACAATGTCCCTCCCACTTCCATGGAAGAGAAAATCTTCTAAAAGGAGAATTCTTGTGAACCTGGACTGAGTGGTGGAGCAGGATTTGAAAAAGAATGAGAAGATGAAAGTCTCCCATTTGGGTAGAGCTCAATGTGGCTGTGGCTACTGATGTTGCTGTTATCTTGATTGATGGTGAGATACTGGATACAGAATTATAGGTGAATGATGTGGAACACCAAGCACTAATGTGGAATGATGATGGCTGTCTCTGATGCTGAAAACTAAATGGGTGAAACTTTTAGCTCCCTGCCCTTTACCTTATTCTGCCTCTCTCTGCTGAGCCTAAATCACAGTCCTTAATAATCCTAATTGATGATGATGGCTAGCATTTACATCGCACTTTGAGAGATACAAAGGGCTTTACAAATATTATCCTATCCTCACTACCACCGTGGGAGGTAGATGCTATTGTCATGCCTATTTTATAGAAGATGAAATGGTGAGAATCGGTGAATAGATGAATGGAATAACTGTTCATACAGCTGATTTGGAGATGAATTTGATTGGTTTAATAGCATCTGACTAGCAATAAGTTTTGATTTGTGTTTCATGTTTTATCTTCATTACATTCTTTTATGTTGGTTATACTTAATAGTTTCTTGCTTTGTGGCTGACACAAGCCGACAGAAATGATTCCCATATTTGATCACTAATTGACCCACCTACACAAGCTAGTTTAAGCCAGTTTCATTTAGGTAAGATCTGCAAGATTCCCCTAAGAATAATCAGTTTGGCAAACTTTCTTAATTACAATGCCCTTGTGATTGATAAGGGTTTGAGTGTCTATAACTGCTGTATAAATGACTCCCCTCCCAATTGGTCTTTGTGAATCTTTGGTGATACAGCAACCAGAGAAAAGAACAGAAACTTGAGTTTTGGGTTCTCAACAGAGTGGCCTCCCACTTTAGGTCTGCGTCATCTTCTGTGTTTTCTGGGGAGACTGAAGGAGTAGGGAGCTACATGCTTGTATGTTAGAAAGTAAAGTGCTTGAGTTTCTTTTTTGTACCTTACTAACAATCTCCTCACAGAAACTGAGACTGAGAGGTTACAGGGTCATGTAGCCAGTAAATTGCAAAATTTGAATTTAGGTCTTCTTGACTGAAAGTCCACTTCTCTACTAGCTCCCCTACCTCACAGATGTTTGCTTTCCTAAGACATTTGCTTTCTGTTTTCAAGAGAAATCAATTTCTCTAAGACTCCTTGGTTACCTTTTCTGGTATTGGTTTTGTGTTTATATGTATGGAGAAGTGAGTGATACATGGCTAAGGACTTTGAGAGGAAAAAGTTCTCTTCTTATTTGGTGATACATAAGTAAATTAGGATGACTAGCTAAATACTTGGAGCAGACACAAGAAATTTTTACTAATGTGTTATTACAGCTCTCCAAAAGCAAAGAAAGATTAAATGAATTAAATGAGATCCCCTAGATAAAAAGGGATAGTCATATTTTGATGGAAGGAGTTGGGAAAGAGAGGATTCTGTTTTCATGAAGTTATGAACCAAAGACAGAGTGTTTTGAGCTTCTTTTTATAATAAATATCCTCGTCAATTGTGTGTGCAGGTATATAAATGTAGGCACTAAAAACACCTGTTACTATATATACATATGTATGTTTATATATGCACATACATGTGTATGTGTGTAGTATATATATATTATGTATATACACATACACACACACTCTGTCTCCATTGATGTGTGTGCGTATGTGCACTTGTTTTATTTAAGTGACAGAGCAGTGATCCTGAGACAGATACTTTAACTTTGGATGCCCCCAGTAGGGTAGGAGATCCACTCCTGCTTGAGCTTGCCAGAAGGCATGGAGGTGGATGAAATTGGACAGCGAAGAGCTGAGGTAAAACGTGAAGTGTCATCTTAGCAGTCCTGAAGCATGCCTTTTATTTTGATTGTTTTAATGTGTCAACTTCCAGGTAGGTATAACAATTATCAATTTTTACATCTTGTTATAAGTCTTTCTATCAATATGGTTTTTGTTACACATTTCTTTTGTGTATAAGATATCAATAAATAGCAATACCTGATAAGATATAAACAGATATCAATACTTGCTACATTGAGTGTACTACTATTCTCAAACTAGACCTTAGTCAAATCTAAGCTCTAAGTAACTTCCTCCTGGGGTTTGGGGTCTACTAAGCCAAAGAGTATGAGCAAAGAGGACAAATTCCTTCAAGACTTGATCTGGTCACAACTCTAGAGCTAAGAGTGGACCCCTTAGTGGAGAGGGAGAGGGTTCAATGCCACTATCTTCTGAATCTAGTAGCAGTTTGTTATATTATTCATAAAATAATTAACAACAACAATTATAAAAATAGCTAATATTTATGCAGCACTTTAAATTTTGCAGATCACTTTGCATATATTTTGCATATATGTGTTCTATTTTGATATCCCCTACTCCAGATAGTAGCTGGATTCTCTTTTTAAAAATGAATTTGTTCTTCAAACAAATATAGATCTAAATAACTGAAGGAATAATAATTGCCCATGGGTAGGCAGAGCCAATATAATAAAATATGATAATACAACTGAAATTAATTTAATTAATGTTATACTAATCAAACTATGAAAGAATTATTTTATAGAGTTAGAAAAAACAATAATAAAATTCATCCGGAGGAACAAAAGATCAAGAATATCAAGGGAATCAATGAAAAAAAATGGGAAGGAATGGAGGTTAGAAGTACCAGATAGCAAATTACAAAGATGTGATCATGGAAACAATTTAGTACTAGATAAGAAACAAAGTGAGTGATCAATGGAATAGATTAGGTACACTATGTACGGAAAAAAAAGGGCACGGTTACTTAGCTTTTCATACACCTAGAAGTCCAGGCTATTGTTC
The DNA here is from genome assembly GCA_028658325.1 of Potorous gilbertii. Classification (NCBI taxonomy): domain Eukaryota; kingdom Metazoa; phylum Chordata; class Mammalia; order Diprotodontia; family Potoroidae; genus Potorous; species Potorous gilbertii. The sequence continues at coordinate 3,262 of JAQQSK010008466.1, forward strand.
TAAGAACTCACTATTTAGAAAACAAAAAAAAAAACTTTTGGGAAAACTGGAAAGAAGTCCTCAGAAACTAAGCAGAGACCAGTATCTCACATTGTACATACACTAAGATAAGAAGGGAAATAATTAACTTTATCTAATGCTAATGTAAATAAGATTATAGTTCTACTTTTATATTTATTTTTAAAAATATGTCAAGCACTAATGTGCTCATTAGATCATTTCTGTACCTGGAACAGACCTTATAGTTCATGAATATGAATGCTGTTTTCTTTACAAGTCACTAACCTATTATTTCATTTACCAAATATTGACAAAATTGTCATTAATATAGATATGACACAATAAGATTTTTTTTTCATTCTTCTTTACAAAACTTCAGTTCTCTTGAATACCTAAATTCTGTGATTCTGAGTTCAGAACATATCAATTTCAGGATATAGAATATCCAAATGGATGTTTTGTCAATTAGCACTGCACATTTGAGAAGGCCAATTATGTTTTTCAAATGTCTATGATTTATGATATGAAATTACTGTTTATGATCAAAATTGTTTCAAATTGACAATTTAAAAATCTGAATTAGAATTTAGTAATATATATTGATAACAGTTTTCTCTCTGGGCATTTTTTAGAAACATATTGTTATGCTTTTCAAAGGACAATGGATCCTTGAAGTTCATAGATAAAATACTTTTAAAGTAACTTTAAAAAATAATTTAATTTTACTTGCATGAAATCTTTAAAATAAAATAGGGGTCTCACTAATGCTTATTCAAATAAAATTTAAATAAAAATAAAATAAAATAAAATAATTTTTAAATAAATAAAATTCTAGGTTACATACTCAGGTTCTGTGAGTGGAGTGGTTTCATTTGGTTCATTTATTGGGCTTCCATCTTCATGACTGGTAATTCTTTCATCCTCTGTTCTCATTTCCACTATTGGCTCTTTAGATCCATCTTTCCTAAAAAGTATTGGAAAAAAATCTCAACCTGCATAATGTAATCAAAATATCATTCATTTTGTGATATAACCTGAATTCCAAAGAACATTTCCAGATTTGAAGAACCTTCAAGAAATTTGTCTCTTAAATAAGTTCTCAAAAGATTTTGCCTTAGTACAGGGAGGAGATAGAAATAAAGTTACTAGGAACATACAACTTATCAGAAAAATGTAAAAACAGAACATTCAGAAGTTTTGAAAAGCATTTTTTTCTGCTGAAGCTTTCTGGATATTTTATATATATATTTTATAGAGATATTTCATATATCTCTATATAATATGTAGATATTATATAGAGATATGTATATATACACTTTATAAAGAAGAAGATTATATCATCTGAAAACTGAAAAAGAGATCTTCTAATTCAATTCTTTTATTTACTGATGAGGAAATTAAAGGCCAGGGAAGTGAGGCGACCTGCCCAGGAAATCAATGGCAATGTGAGAATTAGAGCCTAAACTCCCTAACTTCTAGGTCACTGTTCTTTCCAATAGATTATGCTGAGTTTTCTCATAGTATGGAAGGTTAAGGCACTGCCATGTTTTATGTGCCATAGTTATTAAAATGGTTAATGCAATCTTAGGCAGCACTAATAGATTTAGGTTAAATCAATAAAGGGAAATAGTAGCCACTTTGCATTCTTCATGGAAAATAACATCTTATATTAAATCATATTCTGTATGTCTCTCTACAAAGTGATACTCCAAGACCTCCTCATGGTGTGGTGAAGATTCTGGGTTCTCAAAAGTCACGCTTGGAGAGCAAAAGAAGAAGCTTTTAATAATATCTTTAATATGATCCTGGAAAAAGACTGACAATTTTCTGAGCATCAGCCTAGCTAAAAGCATGAAGAGGTTCATTACTGTACTTGCCACTAGGTGAATTACCTGACCATGGGGAGGCATAAAACAAAGAAATATACAAAACAGCCTTCAGTCCTCTGAAGGTCCCTTTTACTTCTGCAGTGGTGATGGCAGCATAATGAAAAAGAGGCTAGAATGTGCAAGGAATAAGACAAGTTTAACTGTCTATATATATTAATCACTTGGGATTCTAATGAGGAGATTCTTGTCCAATGACCAACAAGGAGCCATATCCCTAAGAGAACTGAATCATATTAAAAATAAAATTCTTACTTTTAACGAAAGTAGTAGACAAAAGTAAGTTGCATGTACATGGAAGGATGGTCCGCAGGTCCTCTTTGGAGAGGCAAATAAAGGAGTTATGAAATTGATTTTATCATGCATGCAAAAGTAAAAAGAAACTGTTTGGTCACCTTATTGCACTTTTTATTAAATTTGTAAAAGAAAGACTATTATAAAGTCTGAAGTAGTTTAAGTACCAACCTCTGCTGCAGAAGGTGACAAGGTTGGAAAGTTCTACAGGTAACATAAAAATGAATAAAAAACCATTAAGTGTGCAAAGCACTGTGTAGCAAACTGCTGGGAAACAAACAGAAAAATAAGACAGTCCCTGCTTTCAAAGACCTCATTCCTTTAAAAAAATTTTCTTTTAAAAATAAGTTTTTATTGATATCTTCTTTTTTTTTTACATTATCAGAGGTATCCCAAGTATTCCTTTGGCTCCCAGAAAGTTAATTCTTATACTAAACAATATTTTTAAACAGGAAAAAAAATCAGGACAAATGACTGATATATATTAGAAAAAGTCTGAAAACATATGCAATGTGTAACACCGATGGAACTTCCACCTTCACAAGAGGTGGGTTTCGGGTGTCTTTTCATATCTTTTCATTATTAAGTCCTGCTTGATCTAAATTTGCCTTTGTTTTGGTGTGTGGATTTTCCATTTTCATTATAATTAGGATGTATATATTTTTTTGGTTCTGCTAACTTTGCTCTACATTATTTGATGTAGATCTTTATGTGTTTCTCTGCATTTATCCCGTACCTCACTTCTTACAGAACAGCTAAGATTCCATTACACTCACATATCAAAATATCACTAGCCATTCCACAATCCATAGCATCAATTTTGTTTTCAATTCTTTGTTATCACATAAAGCCCTTTTATTATTTTGGTGTATATGGAGAGTTTTTTCTTATTGATAGATTCCTTAGAATATAAGCCCAGGAATGGAACCTCTGGTTCAAAAGGTATAGATATTTTAGTCACTGCATAATTTCAAATTGGTTTCCAAAATGGTTGTACTATTTCACAGATCTATGGACATTATTTTACTGTGCCTATAATTCCACAACCCCTCCAATATTGACTATGGCCATTTTTGTCATCGTTGCCAATTTGTAGACTATGGGATGGAACCTCAGGGTTGGTTTGGTTTGTATTTCTTTTATTATTAGTGATTGGGAGAATTCTTGCATGTGATTATGAATAATTTGTAATTTTTCTTTTGAAAATTGACTACTCATATCTTCTGATCACTTATGTATTGGGGAATGACTATTAGTTACATACATATATATAAATCTGTATATATGAATTATATATAATATAAATAAATATATATATATATATATTTATAAATCATGGATACCAAACTTTGGTACAAAGATTTTTTTCCTATTTGACTACTTCCCTTCTTATTCTAGGTTCATTCATTTTGTCAGTATAGAAGATTTTCAGTTTCTGTTAATCAGAGTTATCTATTTTAACTTTTGTAGTTGTAACTTGTTTGGTTAAGAATACATATCTTATCCACTTAAGGGAGTTGTATATGATCTTCTCCCCTGATTTTTTAAAATAAAATGATTTTCAATATTAAGATCACATATTCAGTTAGAATATACTGTGGAATATGGTATAAGAAATTGACCCATATCTAATTTCTTCCAGACTGCTTTGCAGTTATCCCAATAGTTTTTCTAAAATCAAATAAGGAGTTTTTTTTCCCTAGGTAATCTATGCTTTCAACTTTATTAAACTTTCTAATGGGTTATTGAATTCCACTATTTCTGATTCACCATTGTTCAATCTTTTTCATTGATTGATCTCTTTATTTTTAAACTAATACCATAGTTGTCCTTTTTTTTTAAACTAATATGATATAGTTCTGATGACTGCTGCTTTATGATATAGTTAGATGTCTGGAGTACTAATCTCCCTTCATCCCTACTTCTTTTCATCATCTCCTTTAATAGTCTTAGATATTTGTTCATCCAAATGAATTTTATTATTTTTCTCAAGTTCAATTAAGTATCTCTTCAGTAATTTGACTGATATATTATTATAAGTGACAACCTCCAAAAGTAACTTGTAATTTTTATCAAGTTGGCATGGCCTAGAGACATAAGTACAGAATAATCCCCCAGCTATTTAAATTATTCTTGATTCTTTAAGGAGTACTTTGTCATTTAATCTATACAAATCTTTTATGTGCTTTGGTTTGTCTATCTCAAGATATTTTATTTATATTTTTAGTTATTTGGAAAGAGAATTCCCTTTCTATTATGGCTTCTTGGATTTTGTTATTATATAGAAATGCTGTTGGTTTTTGAGGATTTATTTTGTAGCCTACAACTGTGCTGGTCATTAACTGTATCAGTCAGTATCTTTGCTGACTCACTAGCATTTTCCAAGTATACAATCATATCATCAGCAAACAGGGATAATTTTATTTCCTCTTTACTTATCTCTATGCCTTTAATTTCCTTCTCTTTATTATTGCTGTTGCTGGCATTTCTAGAACTATATTAATAAGAAGGGGTAGAGTGAACATCTTTGCTTCACTCCTGAATTTATTGGGAAAGGTTCTAATGCAACCTCATTGCATAGGATACTTGCTTTTAGTTTTAGATAGACACTGATGATGACATTTTTAAAAAGGTCCCTCTATGCTTCTACCTTGAAGTTGTTTTGTTTTGTTTTTTTAGCAAATAAGAATATAGTATTTTGAAAAAGGCTTTTGTGAATTTGTTGCGATGATCGCATGCTTTTGGATGTTTTAATTTTTAATATTATTGATTACATTAATTATTTTCCTGATGCTGAACAGCTTTTGCATTCTTGGTATAAATCCTACTTAGTTATAATGACTATTTCTTGGATAAATCACTGCAGTTCGATAGGATTTTGTTTAAAATTTGAGGCAATATTCATTAATTATATTTCCTTCTGCATTTTATGTTACCCTGGTTTAGGCATCAGGATTATATTTGATTCTGGGAGGGTGCTATCTTTCTCAGTTTCTGAGAATAATTTGTAAAGATGGTATTAATTGTTCTTTTAAAAGTTTGATAGAATTCTTCTGTAAATTAATACCCAGCATCTCTCCTCCTTCCCCCAGCTTTGGTAATTCCTTTACAGCCAGATCTGTTTTCTTTTCTGAGATTGACTTATTTAAAATTTTTATCTGACCTTGTGATAGTTTGAATATTTTATATTTTTGAAGATATTTAATTCTTTTGTGTTCTCCATCATGTTAGCATATAACTGTGCATAGTGTGTTTTGATTATTCTTTTTTATTTATTCTGGCTTTGTTGTGAGTTCCCTTGCTCATTTGCTTTTTAATTGATTTGATTTTCTGCTATCTTCTTTTTAATTAAATTAACTAAACTTTTATCGATTTTATTAGTCTTCTCAAAGAACTTGGCTTCAGTTTTAATTATCATTTCTCTGGGTTTTTGTGGTTTCTAATATGTCTATTTCCCCTCTGTTTGTAAAAATCTCTTTGTTTATGTTTATTTTAGGCTTATTTGTGGACCTTCTAATTGAAAAAAATTCATTATTCAGTATGTTAATCTTCTCTTTTAAAATTTTGTTAATATATTTGTAGAGGTAAGATTTGTCCCCTGCAGAATTCTTCAGCTTCATCCCAGAAATTTTGGCACATTATATATCTATCTATCTATCTATATATATATATATATATAATATTAATATATTATAATTTTCTTTCATGTAATTATCAGTTGTTTTTATGATTTGTTTTTTGATCCACTCATTAGTTAGGATCTTGTTGTTAAGTTTCTATTTGGGTCTATGTCTTTTATTTATGCTCCCTAAACCAATGATCATTTTTACTCTGTTATGGTTTATAAATAATGTATTTATTATTTCTCCCTTTTTACATTTGTTTGCATTATCTCTGTATTTTAATACATAGTCAGTTTTTGTAAAACTTCCATGATGCACTGAGGAATACATATGTATTATGTTATATGTATATTATATATATTCTTTTATAATCACACATATCTTTTAGTTCTAGTTTCCTCAGAAATTTGTTCAGTTTCATATGTTCCTTTGGTTTAGCTTTCTGTTAGATTTATTTAAAATGGAGAGAAGGATATCAAAGTCTCCCATCACAGTTATCTTACTGTCTATGTCTTCTTTTAGCTATGTTAATTTTTCCTTTATGCATCTGGATGTGAAGACATTTAGACAGCATAATTTTATCACTGATTTGGTTTAATGTCTATGGTTTCTTTCAGTATAATGTAGTTTCCTCATTTATCTTTTTTTATTTTTTGAATGTTAGTTTTCTTTGTAGATAGCTTGATTGTGACTACTACTTTTTTAAATTCACTTGCTGTATAGCAAATTTTTTTCTATCCTTCATTTTTAATTTGTGTACAAATTGTGGGATGTTATCTTATCCAATTTGTCACTTTTCAATTTAATTGGATTAATTAATTTACATTTAAAGTTATGAGAGTTACACTCATATTTTCCCCCAATTGTCTATAATATTTTTTCAAGTTATGATTTTTCCTCTTCTTCTGCTGTATACATAGTACTATTTTCCTTGAGTTATTGTAGCTTGATCTTTTTTTAAGGTGGCCCAATTACCAATAGTTGTCTTCTCTTCACCACCAATATTCCCTTTCATTTGTTTATGTCTTTACTTTTGGAGTTTTACTTAATTTTTCTTTCCTGTTTTATCTGTTTATTTAATTCTTGCCTTATGCCAACCCCCACCCGCCAGTTAGAGTGAGATTTCTGCTTCCTTTCAACTAGTCTTTTTCATTACTTTTTATATTTCATTTTTTGGTGCCCATTGCCAGAGAAGCTTTCTCTTGCTCTTTTCATTATTTACTCTCCCTTTTTGTTTAGATACTCATTCTCTGACTCATGAACTTTATATATATATGTAAGTATATATATGCATACACATATATGTGCATACACATATATGTGTGTGTAATTTATAATTACAATGATTTGACATGGGCACATCACATATTTCCATCTATTCCTCTGCCCCCTTCCCCCATTTCATGCATCCTTCCATTTTGTAAGTAGTGCCACAAACACCCCAATATTGATTGCTCATAGGTAGAGTGTTGCCAGGTTCTGTCCATGGTGACTCCTCCCTATCCACTTCTTCACTGATACCTCCACCTGACTTCTGCCTTCCCCACTGTCTCCTTGTGTACATTTAGAAAGAAGTCTCTGTTGCCTCTCCCTTGCTGTTCTTGGCTGGCATATTAATTTATCCTTCCTGAATTTATTTTATCTGGGATTTTTGAAGAGCAAATAATGTCTTCAGGTCTGGTTTTCTTCCAGAGAATGTTTCAAATATCTCTTCATTATTTAATATCAGACTTTTTCATTTATGTTTTAGCTTTTATTTGCAAAAAAACCTCAAATGGGAACACAGAGTGAGATATGACCGAAACAACACAACAATAACAGAAACATCTAGAAAGGAATATAAAGCATCAAATGGTTTCATCAAGAATGGGAAAAGTAACTTTATTTCCTTTTTTGGGCAGTTATTAATTTTGTAGATGAAAGAAATTCTATAGATAGTCTACCTATACTTTAGGAAAATTTTTCACAAAGTATTTCATATTAATTTTTATGAATGATTCAATGTCAACATAGTAGGGATAGTGGTTAACATTTTGATCACTGATTTGAATAAAGGTATAGATAGCATGCTCATAAAATGTGCAGGTTACACTAAACTCAAAGTATGACAATGATAACGTATTGCATGATCATATACTCGATGAGAGAATGAAGATACAAAACAATGCTGAAAGCATTGAGGTGACTAATAAAGTGAAATTCAATAGAGACACATAAATTCTTATACTTGGGCACAAAGAAAATCAACTTCACAAGTACAAGATGAAGGAGGCATGATTGGCTAGCAGTTTCTCTGAAAAACATTGAGAGGTTTGAGTGGAATATTAATTAGCTCAGTATGAATCAATAGTGTCATGGAACAGTCCAAGAAGCTAAAGTGATCTTGGGCTTTGCTAAGATATATTGCTTCTAGAAATAAGAAGGTTATAGATCTTGTTTGTCCTTGTCAGACTTCATCTAGAGTATTATATTCAGTTCCAGGCACTACAGTTTAAGGATTGATGGCTGGACATTGATTGATAATCTGGACAATGTCCAGAGGGTGGAAGTCAGGAAGTCAGCCCTTGAGTTTCTGTCATAGGTGTCTTATCTGAAGCAACTGAAGATAAAAATTTGGAAAAGAGAAGAATGAGGGGGACATTATGGTTATCTTAAATATTTAAAAGCCTGCCATGTAGAGAAGGGAACAGATTTGTTCTGTTGAGCCCCAGAAAGAAGAACCTGTATAAAGAGGTTTCCTGATGTTAGGATAAACTTCCTAACATTTGGAGCAGTTCAAAAGTTGGATGGGCAGTTACTGCTCAAGAGGTAGTGGATTTGCCCTCTTTGGAAATCTTCAAGTACAATCTGGATAACTACGTTTGGATATAACATAGTGTGGAGTCCTTTTTAGGTATAGGTTGGACTAGATTGATTGAGGTTAGTTTTCAACGGTGTGATTACATAGTTCTTTGATTCCGTGAAAATATAATTAAATTATGGAACTATAATGAGAAATAAGGTAGCATAATACGCAAAGGTCTTACTAGAAAAATTTACAACTCAGCACATAGAAAATAGTTTTTGTTTTTATGTTCTTAGATATTGTATGAAATAAATAACAGGTTGGAATTGGAGGCTAAGATGTTTTAAAAATGAATGTATGATACTTACAAATATGCAGCTTTTCCATCTTCTAGATCTTTGCTTTTGCTGTTGGCACCACTTTTCTTTCCACACATTCTTCTAGTAATGCACATTAACAACCCACATTGTCGGATAAAGAAGCAGCTAACATCAGTTACCACAAAAATCAGTAGAAGTGCAGCAACTCCTATGCCAATGATTGCACCAAGTCCAAAGCCATCAAAAAGCGTGTCTTAAAAATAAATGAAATATTACATTTTAGAAACTTGATAAGGAAAAAAGGAGAATATATTTAAATGAAAATTATACCAAAATTCAGATTCAAAATTCTAAATACTTAGAAATTTCAATTTTATGATTATTGGAGAATAAATACCAAATTTCAATGAATATTTTAAAGCAACTCATCAGGAAGGCTGTGGAAAATTCTTTGTAAAATCTCTATTGGAAAATACTATTTTTTTTTCTAAAACTACATCTTACTCCTTGAGGTTGATAACGCCTTTTCTAAACTTGGCATATCATTAAAATAGTATCTTTATCTTAAATGTTTTGATCATTACAGTGTCAAATATGTTAAAAATATGAAGTCAATCAAAAATCTGAATTAGTTTTATACAGAATGATTTAACTTTTATCCTTGAAATTTGTAAATGTTTGAAATCTATTTTAAGAGAAAAAATATTTTAAAAAGGAACATCTCTACATATTTTAAAAGTCAAGTTCCCTTTTTACCATATTTTTAGAATAATTTGTGTCCATATTTAAAAAAACACTTTTTGTATATAATAACGCTTAGCCCACAGACAAATTTTGGAAATTGTGTGATACAAATAACTGACCACTGGTTGTGATTTCTGACAGATACTATGGGTAGGAAAGGGGGCATTCATCATGTGACAAAGGGTACAGTGTATATCAATCCCTCCAGGGCAACATGGATAACCATGGCACTTTTGGGGTATGAAAATTATTTTTGTGGTGGGAATACTCAGCAGGGTAATAAAGTATCATTCTTTTTCGGTGCCTCAGTTTACCTTCTTTCTCATGGAACATGACCAAGATTAGAGGTATGTGCTTTGTCATACAAGATTGGCTTTTACAAAGACCAAGCTTGAGACAAAAGAAATGTTATTAAATACTGTGGCTCATGATATAAGTATCTTGTTTTCTCAGTGTTCTGAGACTAGATGAATTTCCACAGAGAGTGAGCTTGCAATAACAGGAATATTCTCAGAACAAGTATCTCCAACCACAAATATCTTGTCCACTGAGTGTTATATAGTTGTGCTATTTTTGTTCCTCCTCCC
>JAQQSK010008467.1:0-13500 GCA_028658325.1 Potorous gilbertii
TTTCATTTTGGAATTTTTTTCAGTAGGTGATCTGTGGATTATTTCTATTCTACCCTATGGATCTAAGATATCAGGACAATTTTCCTTTATAATTTCTTGAAATATGATATCCGAGATCTGTATTTGATCCATGGCTTTCAGGTAGTCCAATAATTCTTAATTTACCTCTCCTCAATCTATTTTCTAGATGAGTTATTTTTCCACTAAGATAATTCACATGGATATTTTGTACCTGTTTTTCCAATTGGCCAGTTCTGGGTTTGTTTTTTTGTTTGTATGTTTGGTGTTCTTCCCTTCATTGCATTTTTTTTTTTTTTACCATTTAGCCACTTTTGTATTTTAAACTGTTGTTTTCTTTAGTATTTTTTCACACTTTTACCAAACTGTTGATTTTTTTTCATATTTTTTGTATTCATTCTCATTTCCTTCCCAATTTTTTCTCTACTACTCTTATCTCTTTCTTTATAACTCTTCCAGGAATTCTTGTTGGTTTGTGTCCACTTTGCAGGGGGTTTTTTTTTAGAGGCTTTCCTTGTCACTGTTTTCACATTGTTGTCTTCTGAGTTTATATCTTGATCTTTCCTGACATAATAGTAGTTTTTTTATGGTCAGGTTCATATTTTGTTGTTTGCTGGCTTTTCCAGCTTATTTCTTAGCTTTGAACTTCATGTTAAAGTTGGACTCTGGTTCTAGGGTGGGGGTGGAGCAGGCACCATCCCAAGCTTTATGCTTTTTTGTACTGATGCTTTCAGAGCTATTTCTAGGGATCTGAAATTTTTTGGTGCTTCCAACATTGTCTTATTTTGGGAGAAGTATGGTCACTGCTTTCCTTGTCTTTGGTCTTTACCCAGAGATCCTCCACACACACCCCCCTAAACCCCATAGTTAGAAATGCTAGGGCTCCTCTCAGCCCTGGAATGGTGACCAGGTTTCATGCTCCTCTGTAACCACAAGAACTACTGCTCCTCTCTGCCTTGGAACTGTATCCGGGTTCTTATTACCAAAGAACATCTAGTCCTGTACCCACTGTCTGCTTATAACCAGTTGTTCAGTCCTCTTACCTGGGCTGAGAACTCCTGAAAATTCAGCTGCTTCTATTGCAGCCCACCTCTAATGTTGCCACTATATGTACTCCAGGCTGGATCTCCTCTCCACCCGTGTCACAGACCTCTCTTGCCAACCTCCTAAGTTGTCTTTGGCTGAAAAAAGTGTCTCATCATAACCTTTTGTTAGCTACGCTACTCCTGAAATCAACTTGACACGTTATTTTAAAGCTGTTTGGAAGGGAATGTTGGAGGAATTTGGTTAAGCTGCTACCTCCACTCCACCATTTTGGCTCCCTCATGTCCATTCTATTTTGAAAGTCTTACCTAGCCTATCTATTGATCAATAACAATATCAATAATTATATCTATATATAGCACTTTATAATGGACAGACTATCATAGCACATAGAATCCTAGAGTCTTAGAGTTGGAAGGTACATGAGGAATCATCTAGTCTAACCTCTTATCTGCAGGTAGACCTTGCAAGGACTGTTGTTTCCATTTTTACAGGGAAGTGAACCAAGGCTCAAACAATTTAAAGTGATTTGCCTGAAGTTACATAGCTGGTAAGTGGCAGAACTATGACTTTAGACCCTGGTATATGCGAAATCCAGGTTCAGTTCTTTCTACTACGTCATTCAAGTCAATCCAACAATAAGCCCTTTGCTGTTGGATATACAAAAACAAAACAAAAAATAGTTCTTGCGCTCAGAGTGTCTTTTTCACTGGAGAATGGCATGCAAAGAGACACAATTTGCACAAAGAGCTTTGACACAAAGACTTTGAGCCCTTTCAGTACTGGGTGACATTTTGAAAAAAATATTTTGAGAACTGCATTTCGACATGATTGACTTCCTTTGCGTTCCTATGCATTTTATTTTATGCATTTAAAAATATTTTTCCGAGGAGGGGATTGCAAACTTCACCAGACTGCCAGATGAGTCTATGACACACACAAAATGCTAAGAAACCATTTTTAGTAGAAATTCTCCTAGACTCCTTTTAAATCAATAGTTCTAATATCAAATAGATGGTTTTTTTAGAGAGACTGGAGGAGGATCTATGGAGGAGGGTAAGGAATGAAAGAAAGCGAAGATAGGAGAAATGCAGAGGGATTTAATCCAAAAAGAGCAGGACCATGCATTGCAAGTCAGGCTTTATATGGGCACCCTAGTTAGCACCTATCTGCAGCACTCTCTCTAAAGTTGGCCCCTTTCAGATTCAGTCATTTTTTTTGTGTGAAAACCTTCTCTTACTTTCCTATGTCTTCCCTTCTTCCTCAGTCCCTGCTGAGGCTTTAAACTCGCTGTCAAAGCTGGGAAGGCTCAGTAGTCACAGATGGCCTTTACTTGCAAGTAGGAAGTTGTGGCAATTTCCTGCTGTGGTGATTTCATTGTTTACAGCAGACTAACCCAACAGATCATCAAACAGATCAACTGGAAACCTCCTTGAGCTAGGGCAGAGTTCAAACATCCTGGTCCCATATGCCTCACATACTTCCAGGGCTGTTCAGAAAGTCCTGTTCCTTATGCTTACCCTAATCTGCCCTGCCTACAGTAAAATGTTGCCTTCCTAAGGAACTAAGGATCATTAGAGCATAGAAAGTAGATGATAAATTTGGCCTCTGCATCATTGTTAAGATGATAGAAATCATTGCAGCTACTTCCATCGCTATATGGATAGGGATGTTAGGGATGCTTTGATGAGTAATTCTAAATGACCCATCTAAAATTCATAAATGACCCATCTGCTCTTAAAAAAGTAAGAGTAGAAGCTTCTGTGGGGATTAGATTTGTGCAGACTACCCTTATGTTCTATCACCATTTTGATTTTTTTTCTAGGGACAATAATTGCTATTTTTTTTTGTTACTGTTTCAAAATGCAGGGATTACATCAGGCAGTGAATGGCCTAGGATGGTACTACCACAAATTTAGGAAAAACTATGTCAAAGCAGCAAAATATTGGCTAAAAGCAGAAGAAATGGGGAATCCAGATGCCTCATACAACCTTGGAGTTCTTTATCTGGATGGCATTTTCCCAGGAGTCACTGGAAGGAACCAAGTGAGTAAGACTTTATGGAGCCACTACTGAGAGCTTTTTCTTTTAACACATCTGCTTCCCCAATGGACTTGTGAGAATATATAAAATTAAAGCACGTATGAAAAAGGACCACTCAAAACCAAAACCAATGAAAAGAGCCAGTGAAGTCAATACAGCCAGGCACCTAGACTGAGTCACCGTCTGAAAGCTGTGCTCTTAATTTTATTCTGAACTTCCTGGCAACTCAGGCATTAGTGGATACAATTTCAGCTACATATTTTTCATTATCTTGAAAAAGGGATGCATCTAAGTTAGCCTAGAGAGAGAAGAACTTTGTCATGGCCATGAATTCTAGGAAGAAACGAATGTTTTTTGTGTATCTTTGCATACTTAGCATTGCTGTAACCACCTAATGAGGTCTAGATGGTTAGGCATATGGTCCTTGCCCCAACGGCTGAACAGTAAGACTAAGGTGAAATAACTTGGAATAGTATGTGATAGCAGTTATTTAGGAACTGTTTTGGATGGTACAGATTCTAAGTGGTAATACAGAAAAAAAAGGTACTCAGAGAGTATTTAGATTGGCAGGAGGGTTATTAAGCATGCAAATGAAACAAAATACATACAGACTGTCCTAAAAATCTTAGTGCAATTTTAAGCTTCCATAATCTAAATAAGTTTTAAGCTTTCATAGCTTGAAACTGTGCTAAGACTTTTTGGATGCCCTGTATGTATTTTTGTTCATTATGCATGCTTAATAACCCTCCTACACATCTAAATACATGACACTTACATTGCTAATTATATTCTAGCTCTCATCTCTTAAAATAAATTCAAATTATGTGTATGTGTTTGGAGGGAGGGATTAGAAAAATCAACTGAGTGGATTTTCACCTGAAGTGACTGCTAGTGTACTTTATGTGTGATGAACAGGCTTGTTTACTGGCTAGCTTGATCCCTGGATTAGCTGGAGTAGGTTGTCACATATCAGACAGAAGCCCTTCTTCAGAGGGCTCGTGTCTTCCAGAACTGCTTGTCCTATCTTTGTTTCCTTTAGGGTATTTGAAGTTATGAGTCTGTGATAAAATCAGTCTTAAGGTACCTCACTATCTTGACACTTCTGAAATCAGCTCAGCAAAGAGGGCAGAAGAACATGGACAAGAGAGCTCTTTATTAGGCAGGCTGACATCTTTATCTGTTTCTTTACAGACATTAGCTGGTGAATATTTCCATAAGGCTGCACAAGGAGGACACATCGAAGGAACCTTGTGGTGTTCCCTGTACTATATGACAGGCAATTTGGAGACTTTTCCTAGAGACCCTGAGAAAGCTGTTGTGTAAGAAACCATGAAAAGTTATATATGGAAGAGACATTTATCATAGCAACAGCAACTGAGGGAATGGGGAAACATGATTTGGGAAATAGTGTCTTGGGAATTCTTTGCATTTTTTCTTGGGAAATCACTATTTCACCAAGGTTTGCCTTCTTTGGAATTCATCAATTCTTAATTATCCCACTGATTACCCAGTTTATGAGTTAGCTTGTCCTTTTATTCTGGTCAGAGAAAATAAAACTTAGCTAGATCCTAAAAAGCATGCGCATTTTAACAAAGAGGTGATTGGAAAGCAGGTGAAAATGAGGTTTTTAGATGATATTATAAATTTCATTTATTGGAAGGGAAGTCAATATGTGAGATGAATTTAAGCACCTCTTCAAATTATGTTTTGTTCAGAAACACGAACAAAGATATTGCCAACTTTACAGAGGCATTTTCATATGTAGTAATGGAAATGGGTAGTGATATGCATATCATACGTAAATGATGTTCATGAAAAGTAAAAATTTACCTTGTTGATTTCTGCATAAAATACTTGTCCTTATTTAGCATAAATAATTGAGAATTGACCATCTGTACCTGTCTTCTACCATTTCATTTGTAAGCATTTATGAGAAAGAGCAGTCACTACAAAGCTCTAAAAAATGTATCATCATTTTTCTTCTTGACATTCAGTTGTGATTTGTTGCTATATAAAAAATTCTAACAAGCAAAATATTCCCCAAATGGGATTTGTAGTGCTCATATGCAAAAAAAAAGGATAATTATTTCCACCTAATTTAATTTGCAGTGGTTTTGATATTTGCTATCCCCCTGTCTTTTATAGTTGGGCAAAACATGTTGCAGAAAAGAATGGCTATTTGGGGCACGTTATTCGGAAAGCTCTCAATGCCTACCTGGACATGTCATGGTAAGCTTGCAACACCAGCTGCATATAAATGTTTGTACTTTTCTAATTTCTTCATGTTTTTCAATTAGTTTATACAGCTTTAAAAAACATGTTTTTTAAACCCAACAGAATGCGGGAAAGTTATGGACTCCCAGTAATGGTAGCATTTCAGAGGCTACTTGACTTTTGATTGAGAAATAGTATTTCCAGTTTTAATTATACAAGAGAACTATTTCACTGAAGGAAAACTTCACATTCAGCAAACCAAGAAACACAGATACATTGACATTTCAGTTCACTCGGCATTTTTTCTGGTATCCTGTTCCTGTGGATAACTGAGCATTTGAATTGTCCTCGGAGTTCTGAATGAAGGTTACTCTTAGATATAGGGAACTTAAGTCAAGAAGCATTTATCATGTACCAGGCACAAAGAAGGGCAAAAATAGTCCCTGCTGTCAAGGAGCTCCCTGTCTAATGTGAGAGACAACATGCAAATGCTATGTAGCAAAAACATGTCTACAGGATAATGCAGATCGTGATCTACAGGAAACTGAAGTCAAGAGGTATCAAGAAAGACTTCTTGTAGGATTCTAGCTGGTTCTTGAAGGAAGCCAAGGGGACAGAGAGGAGAGAAAGCACTCTAGGAATGAAAAGCAGGATATAGTGCAAGGAACAGTTAGGCAGCCAGTGTCACTGGATTACAGAGTACATACATGCAGAAGAGTGAGTTATAAAAATACTAGGCAGATGGGAGAGGGCTAGATTATACATGGTTTTGAAAGCCATGGGATTTTGTATTTGATCCTGGGGGTGATAGGGACCACCTGGAATTTATGGAATAGGGGGAGGACATGGTAAGATTTGTGATTCAAGATCACTTTGACAACTAAGTGGAGTATGAACTGGAATGAGGACAGTGTTGAGCCCTAAAGACTAATCAACTGGCTAGCTCAGTAATCCAAATGTGAGTTGGTAAGGGTGGGTGGCAGCATAAGAAAAGAGAAGGGCCATATATGAGAGATGTTTGAAGGTAGTGTGAACTTGGCAAATAATTGGTTGTGGGGGTGAGAGAGAGTTAGGAGTCCAGGATGATACCAAGGTTGCCAGCCTAGATAGTAATAGGAAAATTAGGAAGAAGGGAAGGCTTAGGAGAAAGATAGTTCAGTTTTGGACATGTTGAACTTAAAATGTCTAGGGCATCAATTCCAGATATCCATTAGGCAGATGAGGATATAATTCTAGAGGTTAGGAGAAAGGTTAAGGCTGGATAAATAGATCTGAGGGTTATCAGCATAACTTCAAGTCATTGTCATCTTTGCCCTATGACCAGGGCAGCAGGTTGGGAGAAGCTGTGCCATCCAGATTCCTGAGTAGGACATAGATGGCTAGATGGAAGGCTTAAATCATGACCTTCCATGAAGTCTGTCCTACCATCTCAGGTAACAAGGAGCCTAGGATGACCAGGATGTATTCGCCAGTACTCTAGCTTAGCATGTGAGAAGGCTTTCCTCCCTTTTTCTACATTATGAGTCTTCTTCCTGAGCAGTTTGGTGTCAGACTCAGCAGATGATCACTTACACACACAACCTGCTGCTTTGCCTCTCTTGCTTTTCCACA
Organism: Potorous gilbertii; assembly: GCA_028658325.1. Lineage (NCBI taxonomy): Eukaryota > Metazoa > Chordata > Mammalia > Diprotodontia > Potoroidae > Potorous > Potorous gilbertii. The sequence goes on from JAQQSK010008467.1 coordinate 6,931, forward strand.
TGAAGAGATCTCCTCTCAAATGAGATGGTATAGAGTAGCGGAGTGCTTTAAGGCTTATAAAGCCATTCCTTCTAGCAGTACTGGGACATATGTAACAGGAACATTTTTATTCCCATTTTACAGATAAGGAGGCTGGAGCTCCAAGAAATGAATTGACTTGTCTGTGGTCATGCAGCTCCTAAATGTTAAAAGGCCAGAATTCAAACCCCAGGTCCCTAAATCCAAGTTCATTAGGTCATGTTGGCCCCAAATGCATGCTAAAGCCCTTTGTCAGACTATAAAGCATTGTGTAAATATGTATTGTTATTATTCAAATCTTTGCCTCTTTCAAATCCATCTCCCAACTCTCTATCACAATTTTCTCTTAAGCAAAACAATTTTAAACTGGTTTATTGCTTAAATTTAGACATTTCAGTAAAAATGAAAATAGCTATGCAAATTAACACGGCCCTGTAGACCATGATAGAAATAGACCATGAAAAAAATCAGACCATCTCAAACCTAACTAGGCTCTAGTAAGAATATTAATTCAGAAGTTAAATGTTCCTCAAGTGTTGGATAATTTTCCTTTTTTTGGGCTACTCGAGGTCACAGTCACGGGAGGCCAGTCACCAGGAATGCAACATAAGAATATAATAGCTTGTGAAGACTTGTCAGTGTGATAGATTTTAAAGTTAACCTCAAGATTTGCAGAGCTATGTGTGTAGGGTTACATTTAAATATACACAGTATGGGTGTGCCTTACTTTGTACAATAGAACATTGATTGTTAAGATCTTTTTAAGACAAATTCCATTTTCCTTGTTGACATATCTTATCATTTGGAAAGCAGTAGCAGCTCAATTTTTACTTGACATTTTTATGCCTTTGGCCAGCTTGTTGGTCTACTTGTTAATGGTCTGTGAGGAAATGCTTAGGTGGAAATAAACATGCCTGCTTTTATCAGCTTTTTAAGTTAGAATTTTCATGTTTGGGGTTCTCTTAAAGGGAAAGTATATTTGCAAAATGGCCCCAGTTGTGGGCTGCATTTTATTTTATTCTTTTTGCAAGGAGTGTTTTTCTTCTTCATTAATAGCATAGGATTCTTTCATTTTCTGAATTTAAATGGCTTGACATCATGCAGAGTTTTACTTTAAAGTATCACTTTTTAAAAATCTATTGTTAGTTGATACCAGATCAAACTTTGTTTGCTTTCTTCCTCTTACAGTAATCTGACAGCACAGGGATTTTTCAGAGGCCTGAATGCACTTTGCATGGTTTTTAGGTTGCATAGCAAAAATCACTGATGAGCCTAATGGTTTTTTAAAATACAAGCTTCAGCCTGGATTTAAAGACTTTCGGTGCCAAAAGGAAGGAAACATTATCATCTATCTCAGAAGGAAAATGCTTACCATATGAAAATATTTTGGGGATGTGTTTTTGCATCTTCCAGATTTCCAAACCCATTTCTCTTCCTCATGCAGAAAATAGAAAATATCCTTCTTTTCTTCCATACCATGCTGTGATTTTTTCCCAGTTGGCCATTTTTAATGTAATGTGCATAGCTGCAGTGAACCAACTTTCAGTACCACCTCCTCCTTTTCCTTTTTCCTAGTTTATAAGGAGATTTATGCTGGACATTATTTTTAACTTGTGTGTGTCAGTTCGATGAGCTTGTACTTTCCTACGTCATTCCAAAATTCATTTGGAATAGTTTAAAAAGGGAATGTGAGCTTTTTGCTATATCGGAATAATATGGAAGATAATGTCAGAGCACCAGAGGTCATCTTTGGACATGTTGAGAAATTGTCCAGTCAAACTTTCATGTTTAATTTCACTCTTCTCTCCTTTTACATTCGTTTTATCTGGAAGCTATACATTCTCTTTTCTTTGGTCTTGAAAAGTTCTAAAGTACTTAACCTAAGAAGATGTCAGATTTGTGGCAGACTTCAGGCAAGATGAATTGATCCACTTAGTTCCAGGTGAAAAAAAGTGCACTTTGTTGCACACATAGTGTATACTAGACTTTAATTTCCCCTAGGTCCATTTCTGTGCCCTAAATCACTGCCTGAAGCAGACAGGAAATGGTCTAAAGGTATTTTTTTTTAATTTATGTGTAGTTTAGTGAGTTTATCATATGGAGGCAGTGTGGTATCAGTTGTAGATATCTATGTAGATATACCTGTATAGAGATGTATGTATATAGATACTGAACCATACCTTTTCATGTATGAGATTAGCCTAAATGCCCACTAAGGTACTGTTTAACACTGATTCTATGGCAAAATAATTTGCCCAAGATAACTAAGCAAGTTAGTGGAAAAGCAGGAAGGAGAGAACCTAGATTTCACTCCAACTTGGCAATTGTAGAAGCAGGAAATAGGCTAGATTGGAATAAAAAGACCTGGGTTCAAATCCTATCTCTGCCACTTCTCAGCTGTATGACCTTGGATAAGTAACTTTCTGGGCCTCAGTTTCCTCATATGTAAAATTAAAAGTATGGACTAGATTTCCTCCAAAGATTCCTTCCAATTCTATCTATGGTCTCTTTGTTCATTCTGGTGCAGCTTCTCATCAAATGTGGTAAAGTGATAAAAATTATAATATGCTCTGGCTACTTCTGGATGCTTTCTAAGGCTTTGAGAATGGTTAATGTTGTTGTTTTTTTCTACTGCAACAATACAGTGTACTGTAAAAGTCACTGAACTAGACATCAAGAGACTTGAGTTCTCGACCCAGGTTTGCCATTTATGAACCATGATGTGTCCTTGAACAAGTCACTAACTGCCAAGCTTCAGGTTTCTTCAGCTACAAAAACTAGAGATAGTATTGCTTTTTGACTTTCCTCAGAGCTGTGGGGAGATTGGCTGCTTCGTAAACCCGAAGATATTCTTTTAGAGAACTGGGGTGTCTCAGTAGTTATGTAATAGCTTAGGATCTCCTGGATTGCGATTTCTAAACCTGGCTCTCTGTCTATCCTGCTTTGTGACTCTGAGAAAGGGATTAATCCCTGCCCCCTTGTCATTGATGTTTTATCCTGTGAAAATTGAAGGTGTCAGAATCAGAATGTGCAGGCATTTGGAGAAAAGTTTTACATAAATTTTGGTTATGGAAAAGTCCCAGGGTTTTTGGTGTTTTTTCCAGCTCCTCAGTTGACACTAATTTTGAGCAGGAGAGAATGAATACTGTTATGATCTATTTAGTACTAATCCAAAGGAATGTTTGCTGCTCAAATAGGACACTTCACAGACGCTTAGATTAGTGGTAGCTAGGTGGAACAGTGGATAGAGCAGTGGGAAGACCCCGCTGAGTTGGAATCTAGTACCAGATACTTATTAGCTGTGTGACACTGGGCAAGTCATTGAAGCTGTCTGCCTCAAGTTTCTTCAATATAAAATGAGAATAGTAACAGCCCCTCCCTCACAAGGGTGTTATGAGGACCGAATGACGTATTAAGGAATGGATGGCATTTTGCAAACGTAAAAACACTATATTATTATTTTTTTCATCATCATTATTAGAAAGGCTCCTCAGAAGTTAATTAGCCCACCTTGCACCTGAACATGAATCCCCTCTCCAATATGCCTGCAAGGATATAGGACCCACTACTCCCTAGAACCCATTCCACTTTTGAACAACTCTGGTTGTTAGGAAGGTTTTCTTTCTATCAAGGCAAAATTGGCCTTCCAGCTTTTGTTTCCACATTTGCCCTCTAGAGTCATCGAGAACCAGGGCTCATCTGTATTCCATGTAACAGTGCACTTGCAGATGGCTCCTGTGTCATTTCTAAGTGTTGTCTTCTCCAGAATAAATACATCCACTTTGACCGTCTGATGCTTCCTTTCCTCTATAAGTGTTCATAAATAACTGGTATTTTTACTGTAAACTTTTGAAAGAACCTACCTACTTATTTTGCTATTATTATTTTTCTGAGGAAACCTTGTATACCTTGAGTTGAGATCTGTATTAAGGGCTTTCATGTGAAATGTAATATTCACTCTTTAATCCTTTGTGCTTGGAAGATATTATAAAGATAGTGAGGCAGGGGAGAGGGAGGGTGTAGCAGTAGGATGGAGGAGCGGAGGGCTGGAGAGTTAAGGAATGTGGTCTTAGAATGACTGGTCTCCTGTCGGCCCAGATAGAACAAGTTTAATGATCCCACACACCAGATTCTGGATGGTGGTGACACTAGTCGGTAGTATGAATCAGTGATGAATGAATCAGTGAAACCATGGATCATCTCTTTAGAGCAGATACCTATGGATACTCTTAATAATGTTTCCTTCATAGTCCCATAAGGAAGAGAGAACATGTATTAACATCATTTCATAGATGTGTGACACTCAGAGAAGTTAAACACTCTAATTTGTCATCTCATCCCATGCCACCATATTATAAAGGAGACAACTAAACAGGAAAAGAGGCTCCCCCAGGGTTGAAGGACTGGTAGGCCACAAAGCTGGGGTTCAAATCAAGGCCTTCTGACTACAAATCCAGGGTACAGTCTTTGAGGAAACCTTTATGTCCCCAAAGTCTAGCATACCGCAGAAAGAAATAGAATTTAAGGCCCTTAGAAAGGGAACTTGATCACAGTAGGTAACTAATGCCTATCCCTTCTGAAGCTCCCACTTCTTGGCATTTCTTGGCATGGATTTTGCCTGTGGCCCTATAAATACTCTGGGGAACAGATAACTAGAGTGATTTTCCAACTGTTAAAAAATATATTAAAAAAAAAGGATTGGAAAACTGCCCCTGCTGGAAGCTTCCCTGTCCCTTCTTGCTGTGTACCATGGCTAGTTGCTCTGCTGCCTTATGTATAATGGAGTCTGATATAATCAGCACACTCAGCAGTTACACTGCCTGTGACCTGCAGCGTAGCTGAATTCAGATTTTTGTTGTCCTCATTTGGCTTCTAAATATCTATGAGTTTTCTTTCCTGGTGCTACCCTGCTTAGTAGTCACTTGGAATATTTTGGAAAAGTTGGATCTAATAATAAATGAAATTGGAGGCAGAACCAAGATGGCAGAGTAAAGGCAGGGACTCACCTGAGCTCTTCCCCAAGCCCTTCCAAATACCTTTAAATAATGACTCAAAACAAATTCTAGAGCAGTTGAACTCACAAAAAGATAGAGCAAAACAGCTTTCCAGCATAAAGCAACCTAGAATGTTGGCAGAAAAGCTCTGTTGCACTGGGGTGAGAGAGGATCGTGGTCCAGCAAGATGTGTCAGTGCAGAACAGTCCCCAGCAAACCAGGAGCAGGCCTTGGGGTAACTGAATCATTGGTACCAGTCGTGGTTTCTAGACCCCTCAGCCCACAGACAGTAAGAGAATCAGACAAGGGGTCAGAAGGAGATTTACAGATGCACCTGGGCAGGACTCTGTTGCACTGCCTATTCTTGGATCTGAGTTGCAGTTCTGGGTCTTAGGCCCAGTGAGAGGAGGTATACTAGCACACTAGAACTTGTGGCCACAGTGGAGAAGGGATCCTCCTCACAATTCCAGGGCTGAAAAGAGTGCTCGTGGTCATTCACAAATCAATGCACAATATAGGAGAGTAGTAAACACAACTCTATGGATCACATCACCTTTCAAGAGCCAAAAACTTACAGGTCCTCAGAGTTACCTCTGAAACAGCTACACCAAAAACCTGAAACTTGGGATAGTGCTTCCTTCACTTGGGAAGCAGAGCCCCACTTTAGCATAGAGCTAAAAGTCAAGAAATAGGTTAGAAAATAAGCAAGCAGGAAAAACTTCTGACCATTGAAAGTTGCTATGGTGACAAGGAAGATCAAAACACACACTCAGAGAAAGACAACAAAGCCAAAATCCCTGCATTCAAAGCCTCAAGGAAAAGTATGAGTTGGTCTTAAGTCATGAAAGAGCTCAAAAAGGATTTTAAAATTAAGTAAGGGAGATAGAAGAAAAATTGGGAAGAGAAATGAGAGTGATGCAGGAAAATCATGAAAAAAGAATCAACAACTTGGGAAAGGAGACACAAAAAATACTGAAGAAAAAAATCACCTTAACAAATAGAATAAGCCAAATGGCAAAAGAGGCAAAAAAAAAAATTCTTTGAAGAGAAGAATGCTTTAAAAAGCAGAACTGGTCAAATTGAAAAAAATATACAAAAGTTCACTCAAGAGAACTCCTTAAAAAGTAGAACTGGCTAAATGAAAAAGGAGGTACAAAAGCTCACTGAAGAATATAATCCTTAAAAGTTATAATTGGGCATGTGGAAATTAATCACTTTATGAGACATCAAAAAACAATCAAAGAAAGTCAAAAGAATGGAAAACTAGAAGAAAATGTGAAATATCTCATTGGAAAAACAATTGACCTGGAAAATAGATCCAGGAGAGATAATTTAAGAATTATTGGACTTGAAAGCCATGATCAAAAAAAAAAAGGACCTGGACATGGTATTTCAAAAAATTACCAAGGAAAACTTCCCTGATATTCTAGAATCAGAGGGTAAAATGAAAAATGAAAGAATCTACTGATTAGCTCTTACAGGGATCTCAAAATGAAAACCCCCAGGAATATTATAGCCAAATTTCAGACCTCTGAGATCAAATAGAAAATACTGCAAG
>JAQQSK010008468.1:0-13499 GCA_028658325.1 Potorous gilbertii
CAACACTCTTGGGGAGGGACAGGATCAAAAGAGAGAATAGCAACAATGTGGGGCAGGATAGGATGGAGGGAAATATAGTCTTACACAACATGACTATTATGGAAGTCATTTGCAAAACTACACAGATATGGCCTATATTGAATTGCCTACCTTCCCAAAAGGAATGGGTGGGGAGGGAGGGATGGGGAGAAGTTGGAACTCAAAGTTTTAGGAACAACTGTCGAGTATTGTTCTTGCTACTACGAAGTAAGAAATACAGGTAATGGGGAATACAAAGTTATCTGGCCCTACAGGATAAAAGAGAAGATGGGAACAAGAGAAGGGAGGAATGATAGAAGAGAGGGCAGATTGGTGATAGGGAAAATTAGAATGCTCAGCGTACTAGAGTGTGGGGAGGGGACAAATGGGGAGAAAATTTTGGAACCCAAAATTTTGTGAAAATGAATGTAAAGTTAAATAAATAAATTTATATTAAAAAAAAAATTCACAATTCCAACTTCACAGACCCCATAACATCTAGATGTTTCAGCATCATTTATAGGTAAGACCAGGGGTCAAGGAGGACTTCCCTTCTTCCCAGGTCAAAGTTCTAAATACTAAACTTGGTTAGGACCTGCATGTTTCACTAACACTTGGTGTAAGCATGAAAGGGAGAGCTGTTAACCCCACTGATGTCTTTGACAACAAAGGAAAACTAAACTATTGGTCAGGCACGTGGGGGCATGTGGTGCAGAAGACTTCCAGGGGTCCAGCAGTGTTGGGCATGAGGACGTGGATTGGAAGCCAGCCTTCCACTGGATGACTGAGCAAGTCAGCAAAATCTCTGAGCATGTTTTCTCTAAAACAATGATAGTAACAGCACTAAGCTCCCACAGCTCATGTGATGGTCCAGTGACATCATGGATGGGAAGGGGGCCCAATATAAACACAGAAGAGTCGAACTGCACAGCAGGTCTTCCTCCAAAAAACAAAAACACCTCTAAAGCCCCTGCTTTTCTGGATCTCCTCATTCCTCCTGACAAGTGACCAGAGTCCAGATGTGAATTCTGAGGAAAATTACTTTATTGACAAGTGATTTCTTTAAAAGGAGTATTAAAGCATGTTATTTTAGCAGATCATTTTGTGTCAAAACACGTTTTAATTTCCATCCAGAGAGCCCCAGTCTACCATCCTAACATTCAGATGGTCTCACTGGGTTAGTCCCTCTCTCAAAACTATGAATCTTCGTTTAAATTCGTTCTGTTCGTTTAAATTCTGAACAAAACAAGGCGATTTGATGCCGTCTAAATGATAAACTCTCTCTTTAGCTCAGCAGCTTTTTCATTAATTCTAGCTTTGCCCTCCTCTGCTGCCTTTTCCATAGCTTCATGGTATTTCTCCACAGCAGTTTTCAAGGTGAGGAAAATTTCCTAGAAGGAAAAATGAGAGGTCATGAATTTTATTTTGAATAAACTAGAGCTTACCTCAGTATTTCATAAGATCAGTGGTGTCAGTATGTATAGACTCTACTGACCCAGATCACAATCTAGTCACTTGGTCAGTTGTTCCAGTCCCTGGGGACCCAGACTCCTCAAGTCTGGCCCTGTTCCACCTCTATGTGGTTTTCAGAAAGCAAAGACCAAATCAGCAATCTTCCATCACACCAGGGTAAAGAACAGAATCTGGAGAAGTATGGCCCACATGGCACTTAACAGCCTGTATAATCTGAGGAAGGCACTTCCCATTCCTGGGCCTGTTTCCTCATCTATCAAACATGGGGCTTGGGCTATGTGGCTGGCGAAGCTCCTTTAATTCCACTCCTATGATTTTATAATCTCTAATAAATCCTTGGATGTCAGGGTGGCAAACACCCTTTGCTGGTGACCTTATTTATAGCACTTCAGGTCACCCAGTCCCTTCTCTTCCCATCATATGGCTGTTAAGCTCTTCCCCATTATCAATCCCTTCTTTTCATAGTCCATATCCTTGCTTCATGGAAGCTGGTATCTTGCTGGAAGTCTGGCCATCACTAGCCACTCCTCCTCTGATGCCAGGAGGAAGAGGTCCATGTATGTGCTGTGACATCACTCCTACAAACAACAGGACAATCTGCCTGTTGCACCCAAGTCCCTGTGCTGGTGCCTGCTTTCTTTCCCTGACCATCATGTGGTCATCTCAATCATCTCTACTTCTCTAATCTCCATTTTTACATGCCTTCTCCCACCCAGATTCAGTCAGTTCCCTTATGCTTCTAAGTCAACTTGCAGAACATCTTTCTTTCCATTCCTACAACCATCTGCCCAGATCAGATACTCATCCCTCTCATCTGAACAACTTTAACAGCCCCCTGTTAACGATTTCAGGATCTTCTCATTCCCATCCACCTTCCACATGGAAAAAATAAATATTCCTAAGGGAAAGCTCTGCCCATGTCACTCTCCTGCTGACAAACCTTTAAGTCAATCCCTTTGGCTGCAAAACAGAATTCAAACTTCTCAGCCTAGCACTAAAGGTCTTCCACAGTCAAGAGTTCCTTTATAATACCCCAAGAAGGCTTACTAATCTCATCAATCTAATTAATTCAAACCCTAACCCCAGCCTAGCTTTCCACCTTCAGTAGACCTCACACCTCTTCTTGTCCCCTATGGTGAATGAATCAATGAAAAGCATTTATTAAATGCTTAACATGCCAAACTCAGTGCTAAATATTGAAGATACAATTGTAAAAGCAAGCTAGTTTTTCACCCAAAGGAGTTTATGTTCTAATGGTGGGGACATTACATCTGGGGAAGCAGTGGCCAGGAAACTAAGTTGTGGTCTGGGAAGTCACAAAAATGGTAAGTGGTAGAAACCCTAGGTGGTGCTCATGTCAGGATTAATTTGAGTTAAAATTCAGCCTCAGACAAAGTGACTCAGGGCAAGTCAAGTAACTTCCATCTGCCTCAGGTTCTCCCACTGCACAACAGAGATTATAACACTACTCACCTCCCAGGGCTGTGGTGAGGAGTGTTTAGCACATTGCCTAGCACACAACAAGAGCTCATGAAGCACTTGTTTCCTTTCCACTCCCCACCATTAACACATCTTTTCCAGGTATATTAATAGTACCACTGGATTCCATTATAGCTCAAAGAGGCTTTTCACCCACCCACCTCCCTTCTCCACAGGGCTTCACCTTCCCTCTGCTGCCCCCATGCCTGGTACACATTCCCTCTTTACCTCAGCCAAAGAGAATCTCTCAGCTCAAGTCCTGCCTCCCTAGCTTGTCCATTCCAGACATCCAGTGTGTGTATGTTGTGTATGTGTGAGCTTGTATGTCATTTCCCTGGAAGAAGTCATCTCCTTGAGGGCAGAAGCTGTTTCAGTCTGAGGACAAACACTGAAGTCTTGTGCTTTTTGTCATCATCCCTAGCAGATGATTCCTAACATTTAGTGGATGATTAACAAAGGCTTTTGGACTGAATGCCCTTCATTACAGCATCACCTAGTATTTGTCAGATCCTTTTTTTATCAGAAGAAACATTAATTCAGAGTCTTTTTTAAAAGATGGTAGCCTCAATCAAGACTTAATTTCTAAGAAATGAACAGTTTTAATAACAGTTAAAAGCAACCATGAGACCCAAGTATTTTGAAGAGATTCTGTCTGGTCATGCTTATGATTCGATGACCAGACGTTTGCAGGAAACACCACCAAGAACACACCAAGGTTCCCTCAATGGTCACTCCTTTACTTGGCAATTACAGTGCATCTACACGTCAGAGCTCTCCTCACCTGGAACTTTAGCTTCTCACTTTCAGTGACATCTTGGAGCTGCTGTATTTCACGTCTGACTTTTTGGGCCTCACAATTAATTGCTGTCACCTGTTCACAAATGGCTCCTCTCTTCTCCTGAAGTTTATTACATTCCCTACAGAAAAAACCAAGACAGTAGAATCTGATGGCTGCTCTTTAAGCAAATGTCCAAACAGACAAAAACAAACTTTAAGTGGAAATGCAAGATACTTGAAAGTATTTCTCCTTATTCTTATCAAGTAGAAAACTTACAACTGCACTCAAGATATAAAAATAAATAATTAAAAAATGTCAGACTCATTTCATATTAGTGAGTTTTAACACCTAAAAGCAAGTAATTAAAACTCAGGATATACCAGATAGAGTCAAATTCCAGTACAAGTCAAACCACTATCAGAAAACATTTCTAAATCTGGTCAAAGGACTTGGCTTTTTTTTAATAAAAAAAAGTATATAGATAATTCAGGATAATTACTAGTCTTTTGTTGCCAAAAGACTAAGATTTTTTAAATTTCTAAAACAACTATGTTTGCATAAGTGGATAGCTCAGGAGAAATCTTTCATCTCTTCATTTGTATGTTAGAATGTGAAGGGTGACTTTAGGAGACCCTAAGTTATCTTCCTTGATAGTTATGCTAAAAGCATTTCTTCAAAATATTGGTGGTTCCCAAACATTACAAATTACATTAGAATTAGTAGGAAAATAATTCATTTGATGAAATGCCAATTTTAAAGTTAGAATACCAAGTAAATGATTAATTCTCAGCAGAACCAAAGTGTAGAAATTTTCACGTTATAAATACAAATACCACAATCTGGCACAGAAGCTAGAAAGAACATACTTTAAGAACCATTGATACAACAACTAACAGCACAGGATGTTTTCGTTTCTATGGCCAAGACAGATGGTCAAGGCATTTATCCCTAGAACATATCAACACTGAGTTAACAGCCTTCTAGAAATTTGAGAACATTAATGTTTCTGCTTAGGAAAAAGTTCCAAAATGGGATCCAGTTTGTCCAATATAGGAAATAATTTGGATAGCTCATAAAATTAATGAGATTGAAAAAAACCACAAACAGAAGGCTCTCCTTAAAAAAACTCCATAAAAGAAATGGAAGTGTCTTTTTTTCCTAAAGGTGGGGGTGTTAGTGAACTTCATATTTACTTAGATTTATGTTTTTGACTAATTACGAAAGCAATAACTTTTTTTCAAAAGATTCCAACTGATCAATTTCAATATTGCATCATGCAGTTGAAAATAGTTTAAATTCATACTCAAGTACTAAGCGTTTATATTGTTTGACATCCTCATGTTTCTTATTTATCTTCAGCTGGGTTTTCGCAAGCTTCTCTTTCTCCACAATGACTAGTCTTTTCAACGAGGTTTCCTCGGTCTTCAGTTTCTTTAATTCAGTCTGAGCACTTTCAATCTGGTCCTCCAGGGACTGGTTCTGTGTAAGAGAAAGTATTTAGGATCAACCAAACCAATGAGGGTTCAGGAATGTGAAAGTTTTTGTTTCTCTCTCTGGTACCCTAGAACAATTAAATACAATATTAATACAAGACTAAATAAACCCTGAGGTGAGAAAACAGACTCTGAACTTGAGAGTTAACAGGGGACCATGATAGGTTTTTCAAAAGGTAAGGAACATGATGAAAGCAGTAGGAGGAAGACTGAGCAGGTAAGAGAACCAAGCAAGGAGACTAATGTAATAATAAATGAAGTGGATTAGGGTTGGAGATTTAAATGTCACCATCAGTGATTATACATCCAGATTTTATTTGATCTGGTCTGAAATCTGTCCTGCAGGAAATCAGAATGCAGCCTGAGTGTGATCTCCTATCAGGATAACTGTGGTAAGTCAGAACCTCATATAAAAGACACTCACTGTTTGGCATTTAAAAAGTATTAGCTGTATGACCCCAAGCAAGTTTACTACTCTGTAATGGAATAATAGCAGCCCCCACCATGCTTAACCCAGAGCCTAGCAGAGGGTAAACACCATAATGTTATTTCTTTAATTAGACACGATGGCCTCATGCTTGATAACTTTATATGGGTTTTTAGATGTGATCGGTATAGACTGGAGATGAGATAGATTCTCTATATAAGGTAATCTGGAAATGCATTCAATTGAATTGAGGCCACCTGACTGGTAATGGGTTTTGTTTCAAGCTCCAAATATATAATATTGTTTACAGTATTATTACATTTCTAAATTTTCTTATATTGTGAAATCTGATAAACTGTTGTATCTGATACTGTTAGAAAGCAATTTCTCTTATAATATGGATGTCAGAAAATCAATTGTACTGGAAAGGAAAAAATAAAAATGGGTTTGGAAAGTGTTAGGTCATTTTTATGAGGCTTGCTGACCATGTGCTGGGATATTCTGAAGGAAGTGCTTAATTTAAGAAATTATAAACTTAAGAAAGTTTTGTCTAAAATTATTTGGCTATCACTTAAAACACTTTCTGATGATGGGGGTGGAAAAGGAGTGGTGGCAGCAATTAGGAATCTATTTGTGGTGATTAGAAATTAATTTTATTTATAACAATTTCAGATTTATTTATGATACTTAAAGGCATTTTACACCAATTTAGTTGTGATAAATTTCAATTTTAAATACTTACTTTAAGGGTTAAATGAGAGACAACTATCAGTTTGGAGGTTTCCAACTAATTTACTTCACAAAAATCAACTGATTATCTTTTTATATCAGGATAAATTTTGAACTGTTTCTGTGAAAGTGAAATACCTTTAGAAAGAAATGTTTAAGTAAAAATTGTTGCATGATTTCTGGAAGGTCTTCTAAATTTTGTGAGCTAATCTATTGCAATAATTTGATGGTATTGACAACAACTGTGTCCAGTCCTTCTGTGATTAATGAAACTTTACCTTTGAAAGGAAACTTCTTTTTGGACCCTGAATATTCTTTTTGAGTTCTGTGTAAAATGAAAAGAACAGCAGCACTATTAATTATCTAAAATGAAAAATGGCTTGAAGTCTACCTTGTAAATGCCTTAAAGAGACATCCACTTAAAGATGTATCCACTTTCACTAGGGATTATTCATTTGAAAATGGCTAGAAATTGAAAATGTTTTATTATAAACAACTTATTTACAACTGCAGTTAATATGAGAGAATTCATTAGAGTCTATCTTCTTAGAAAAAAGTCTTCCCGATGGTAGTTCCTTAGCACAATCTCACCCTCCTAATAAAGGAATGAACATCATCAAGTATAAAAACTGGTTTGTAATTTTTGGGTTGTATCTGAGTTTCTTAGATATATCAACATGACACTAGGTGCGCGATTTAAATTCTCTGATCTAAAAGCTTCCCAATTTGCTTTTCTAACAGTTAGGTTTGAGCTAATTCTCACTAATCAACCCGTTTATTGAAAAAGGAAATTTAAAACTGTGCTAAGACCAATTTTGTAAAAGTTTTTTTTTTTTTGGCAGAGAAGAAGAGCTCTACAACTGTCTGAACCACAGAAGCTGGTCAGCTGGAAACTGCTCTGATGCTAGACCCAGACCCGATAGTGGCAGCAGATGGTGTCCAGACAGCTGTATGAGCCTTAGACAATTTTTATTATGTTTTTTACCATTTTTACCATTTCTCCTGTGTGTCTTTTACCTGTAAGGCATGGTGGGGGAGGGGAGGTGTCATTGATATCACTGTATAGATTTGATGTAATCTATTTTCTTCTTCCTTTTCAATTTTGATCTTCACAGTAACTCAGTACTGGTATAAGATGCCCTGGAGCACAAATTCTGTGCTGAATATCACAGTTTAAACAGTAGACATGACTCCTAAAAAAAAATTCTGAGGTTGAAACACAAAAGAGAGCATTTTCATTTACATAGCAAAAGACCAAAAAAGATTGATTTTTTAGAAAATCATGGCTCTCTACTTCACACCATTCATTTGCTGCCACATTTGGACACTACTATCCCAGTCTGTCATGTCCTGTGGAAGCTGAAGTGCACACAAAGGAGGTCCATTTTGGATGTAACACAATTTTGAGAGTTTTGAGGGAAAACACCTCATGATATTCAGTTTCTGGGGTAGATGTCCCTACTGCCACAGAGATTATTAGGAAAAGCTTGATAACAAACAATGTAAATGCCTATTGTCTCATCTTTGAGAACTACATCCATATGTTTTGAGTTCAACCTGAATGAAAATAGGAGATGACTTTGTGGATCCTACTTAAAAGTCTGGCAGAAAATGCCAGAGTTTGAATTTCGCTGGCAGACTCTTGGAACACCAGGGTTTACCTCCACACAGGAAGCGGTGAAGGACTGCTGACGTGCAGATGTTAGTATCACACAATACAAACCTCTTTCAAGATCCTCATCACTTTGTCCGAGCTCTCTGTAAGTTCTTGCATTTTCTTTTGATATAATTGTAGCTCCATCTGGAACGAAGGCATGCCCTCAATTGCGTCTCGATAGGTTTCATATTTCTCAGTCACTTCAAGCTAAAAAGAAAAAATACTTGATAGAAATCACAACTCAATCACCTTCTTTATATAAATTGTAGTAATGGCTGTTTGCTCATCCATAATCTCCTTACTGAACAGAGAATGAAGAACTCTCAGTGCACACTGTTATCCTTCATGGCCAAAATGTTCTTGGCCCTCTTTAATACAAATGAACTCACTTCCAAATAAATTCTCTAACCCTGGTGATGGCACAAATGTTTTATTTTTGGCATTAAAACTAAAACTATTCTTGATTGTGTAGAGCAACTGTAAGACTCACATTAAACCTTTCTATTGATTTCCACAACATAGCGCTTTCTCAAATATATATGGCAATGGGGAGTAAAAATAGCCTTAACAAGCAAATTCACAAATAATCTTTCACCTTGCTTTTGGCAATAGATTTAATCTTTATCCCAATAAAATTTAACTAGAGAAAAAATGTTGATCAACCAACTGACTTGGTTTCCTTTGTTTCTTCCAATAGAGGCAAACTGGAGAGAAACAGAAAGGATGACATGGTGGGGTTGGGCGTCATGGCTTCCATGATTTTTTCCAGGACTAAATTGATGATTCAGTGAGAGGCCCATAAACTCCTTTAGGGACCAACACAGGGGAAAATATTCAGAAAGAAGTAAATCAGAGGGAGACTTCTGGGAGCCCAGATGGTGAAGTAAGCAATAAATCACCCTAACTCTCTCATTTTCAACCTCCAGACAATCATAAAATAGTGCCCCCAAAGAAATCCTACAAAAGTGGGACTAGTAAAAAGAAATGGCGAAACAATCTTTGAGCCCAAGAAACTTGGAAGATTGGAAGAAAGGTCTGTCTCATTCAGCTAAAAAGGGAGAGTAGTCCAGAATAGGAAGCATCTCATCAAGTCAGCAGCAGATGCTGAGCCCCAGTGTGATGAAGCAGGCAAACACCAACACCAGGATCCCCATGTGCATGCTTCAGTGTAGCCCTGGAAAAACAGGTAGATGCCAACTCTACCAATGCCATCAGTGGCCACACCACCATGTGTTTCACTGTATCCCTGGGGAACAATTCACCGGCCTTGGCACATGCCAGACACCAGCACTAGGACCCTGGCTCAGCATTAGGCAAGCTGTCAGACTCCTATGGCTTCCAGCAGCATTAGCCACTCGCCACCCCACCACCTCAGCCCAGCACCAGAACAAAGTGTAATGCCAATCATGGCAGCAGACCTGAGGATTGCTGCTGTGAAGAATTTTGCATAGTATAATGAATTCTATTTATTCAGCAATGAATTGAATACTGTTCAATAAAGTAAAGCATAACATTCATGGCAACATCCTTAAGCAAAACATATCATCTAATGAATATATGTATCTCAAAACACTCAGTATATCATATGGTGCATAGCATATGTCATTGCATTTCCAAAGTCAGGGGCTCCCAGGCTAGGGTCTTCCCTAGCACAATGCATCCTTAAGAGTTAGCAGAAAAATACCACACTAGCCACCCCCAGTCGATACACAGCGTCTGAGTAAAGTCCTCTCTCATCTTGTCTTGAGACTGACTTCCAAACCCCATGACTCCTCCATGGACCAACCTCTCCCAGCTCTTGCCTGGGAGACTGCTCTCTGCTCCTGCTCCTTGTCTCAGCTCACAGAGATTGTTCCATTCCAAACTCTTCCTGCTTCTGCTTGACAGCAGGTTCCAGTGGCTCCTGCCTGCAAGTTCTGTTTCTAGGAAAACAAAGCTTAACAGGGCTATAACAATAATTATACACATTACCAGCACCATCAAGACAGGACTTCTGCCTGAGAAATCAACACAAACCAAAAGACAGGGCTTCCGTCTGAGAAATCAATACAGATCATCAGAGGGAACGCCAAATCAGAGGGAACAAACATTCTTTCTGTTAGGCCTCCCCACAAGCAAGTTCCCCTAGCCTGATCTCATTCACTTTTCTCTTTGGAGTGGAACAATCCCCATGAGCTGAGACAAGGAGCAGGAGCAAGACAGCTGTCTGCACTGGGAGTGGCCGGCCCACAGAGGAAGAGTCATGGGATTTGAAAGTCAATCTTGAGTCAAGAAGAGAGAGGGCTTTACTTGGACACTGTGTATTGATTAAGGAGATTGCTTTTACAGTGACCTAGGGGTGGATGGCATGGTATTTTTCTGCTAACCCTTAAAGATGCACCATGCTAGGGAAGACCCCAGCCTGGAAACCCCTGACTTTGGGGATGCAACAATGTATGCTATGTGCCATATGACATACTGGATGTTATACCCCTGACTTTGGGGATGCAACAATGTATGCTATGTGCCATATGACATACTGGGTGTTATAAGATACATGTATGTATTAGAGGATATGTTTTGCTTAAGGATATTGCCATGAATGTTAGGCTTTACTTTACTGAATAATGCTTAATTTATTGCTGAATAAATAGAGTTCATTAAACTACGCAATTAGACCCTTAAAATTATTCACAGCAGCAGTCCTCAGGTGTGCTGCCATGACTGACGTTACAGTCTACCATGAGCCCCGGGGCAACACCAGAGCAGCACCAGGTAAACATGCAGGGCTTACAGTGCCTGGCACAAGAAGCCTGAGACACTGTCCCTTTCTCCCTAGGAAGAGAATTCAAATTTAAAAGAAAGGAAAAAAGCCAAAAAAGATGAGCAAACAACCAAAAAGAATCTGACCACAAAAAGTTATACTGGTGACAGGGAAGACAAAGACATAAACTCAAAAGAGGACAACAATGTCCAACACCTACGGGCAAAACCCCAAAGAAAAATGGGAAGTGTCTTCAAGCTCAGAAAGAAAGGAGCTTAAAAATCACATAAGAGAGAAAGAACAATTAGGGAAATAAATCAGAGTGGAGTAAGAACTATAAAAAAAGAGTCAACAGCCTGGAAAAAAGGAAACAACTGCTTAAAAAGTACAATTTGTCAAATGAACTATCATGTCAAGGAAAAAACACTGCAAGTAGCCGGCAAGCAGTAATTTATTTATCAGAATCACACAGGACTTAGCAACATAAAAGATAAGAGGTCTCAGAACATGATATTTCTGAAGGCAAAGAAAGTAGGACTGCGACTGGTGAAATTAAGCATAACACATCACTCAGTGAAACAGAAGGATTTCAAGCTTTCATAAGACCAGCATTAAACCAAAAATTTGATCTCCAATATCAAGTCCTAAAAGAAGTATAAACAGGTAAAAAAAGGAAAAGAAAATATAAGGTATTCAATAGAACTAAACTTTACCTACATGGGAAGATGATACTTGCAAATCTTAAAAGTTGTATCACTAATGGTACAGCTAGAAGGAATATACAAAGAAGGTACAGGTATAAATAAATTTGAGGGAAAGACAAAAAAATAATTAAGGGATGAGAAAGTGGAGTACACTGAGTGCAGAAGGGAAAGTGAGAATAGGGTGAATTATTTCACATGAAGAGATGTGAAAGACTATTATTACAGTGGAGAACAAGATGGGAGCGTAGACTATGGGCATTGCTTGCACTTACTCTCATCAATATTGGCTCAAAGAGGGAATAATAGACACAATCAATTGAATATAGAAATCTATCTTACACAACAGGGAAGTAGGAGGGGAGAAGATTAAGTAAAAGTGGGGAAGGGAAACTGACAAGGGAGAGCAGAGTGGGGGAAGAGAGAGAAGCAAAACATTGGTTAAGAGGGAAAGGATGAAAGGAGAGAGGACAAAAAGGAGGAAAAATAGGATGGAGAGAAATACACAGTAATCATAACTGTGAATGTGAATGGGATAAACTCTCCCATAAAATGGAAGTGGAACCAGAATCCTACAATATCTTGTTTACAAATTACACATGAAGCAGACACACACACACACACACACACACTGTAAGGTAAGGGGATGAAGTAGAATCTATTACGCTTCAAGTGAAATTAAAAAAGGAGGGGTGGCAAACATGATCTCAAGGCAAAGTAAAAGTGAAAACAGACCTAATTAAAAGAGTAAGGAAAAAACTACATCTTGCTAAAAGGTACCATAGACAATGAAGCAATATCAATATGAAACATATGTGTACTGTTACAGCATCCAAATTCTTACGGATGAAATCAAGTGAGCTACAAGAAGAAATCGACAGGAAAACTATACTATTAGGGAAATCTCAAACAGCCCCTCTCAGAACTCGATAAATCCAAACAAAAAAATAAACAAGAAAGACACTAAGAAGATAAATGAAAAGTTAAATATGACAAACTTTTGAAGAAAACGGAATGGGAATAGAAAGGGAATACACTTTTTTCTGGGCAGCACGTAGCAGCTGTACAAAAACTGACCATGTTTTAGGGCATAATAACCTTACAATCAAAAGTAGAAAGGCAGAAATATTAAATGTATTCTTTTTAGATCATAATGCAATAAAAATTACATTCAATAAAAGGTATCCGAAGATAGATTAAAAAATTAATTGGAAACTAAATAAATGACAATTCTGCCTAAACTGATTTACTTATTCGGTGCCATACCAATCAAACTGCCAAAAAATTTATTATTATAAGAGCTAGAAAAAATAGCAACAAAATGTATCCGGAAGAATAAAAGATCAAGAATATCAAGGCAATGAATGAAAAAAAAAAAGGAAAGTGGCCTAGCAATACCAGATCTCAATCTATTTTACAAAACAGAAATCATCCAAACGATCTAGTACTGGCTAAGAAATACAGTGGTGGAGGGGGCGGAGCCAAGATGGCGGAGTAGAAAGACTCACCTATGCTAGGTCCAAACCCACAGCCCATGGATTTCCTCTAAAAAGAACTCTCAACAAATTCTGGAACGGTGGAAGCCGCGCAGCAACACAGCGAAGGAGATTTCTGCTCCAGAGAGCTGTGAAACACTGACCCCAAAGCTCCATCATGCCCCAGACGGGAGCGGAGCCCATCCTTCCCCGCCCCAGCCATGTGGCACTGAGAAGAGAGAGCAGATCCAAGCAGGCTTCAGGGACAAAATCTCCAGCGGCCACGAAGGTCCCTCCACCCATGGACACACAGGTCAGTGAGAGAGACGGGCTGAGAGGGGAGTGGGGTGTCTCTGGGACTCGAAACCCCTCGGGAGACAGCGGCAGCAGCGGCCAGAGGCTCCCGGAGCAGGCAGGAGCTCAGCAGCAGCTCCATTACAAAAGGTCTCTGCATAAACCCCCTGAGAGAACTGAGCCTGGGAGGTGGCCTTGCCCCCACCTGAGAACCTGATTTAATCTTACCCTG
>JAQQSK010008469.1:0-13499 GCA_028658325.1 Potorous gilbertii
TGTTTGGGATACAGAGGCCTTGACTCCAATGTCTTTACCTGATGGTAAGCATTGTTCTTTCTCATCAGAAAGGAAGGGTGGAAACATCTGTTCCCCAAGAAAGTAACCTTCTATGGTCTTATTTTTTTTCCCTTTTCTGGGCATTTTCCCAGCCAGTTACTTCACTTCTGAGATTCCTCTCCACCCCCACCTAGATCTTCCCAGCTAGTTCTTGGGGTCTGATATTCAAATGCTGCTCCCCCACCCTCAGGGCTTTCAGTGGTGGGCCAGCTATTATTCAGGGTAAGATTAAATCAGGTTCTCAGGTGGGGGTGGGGCCGCCTCCCAGGCTTAGTTCCCTCAGGGGGTTTATGTGGAGACCTTCAGTAATGGATCTGAGGTCCTGCCTGCTCCAGGAGCCCCTGGCCACCACTGCCTCTGCTGCTGCCTGCCGAGGGGACCTGAGTTATGGAGACACCCTGCTCCCCTCTTGGCCAGCTCAGAATTCTCTCTCACTGACCTGTAGCCCCCGTGGGTGGAGGGACCTTCGTGGCTGCCAGAGATTCTGTCCCTCAAGTCTGCTCATATCTGCTCCTCTCAGGGCCACGTGGCCAAGGTAGGGCTGGGTTCTACTCTGGTCCTGTGTGCAACGGACCTTTGGTGAGGGTTTTTCAGGTCTTTCTGGAACAAAAATCTCCTCCACTCCATTGTTCTGTGGCTTCCACTGCTCCAGAATTTGTTAGGGGTTCTTCTTTACAGATATTTTATATGCTGTGGCTTTGGAGCTAGCATATATGTGTCTTTCTACTCCTCCATCTTGGCTCCTCTCCTCAATGACTTTTTAAAAGTTGAACCCATGGTATCATATGGAAATAGAGAACTTTTAGTGAAGAATTTACTACAAATTCAGTTAGCACCTGTTCTACCATTTATAATCTTCTAGAGTTGCCTGGGATATTGACAAGTTAAATGCCATCATTTATATATCAGGGTCATTAAACCAGTATGGCTCAGAAGTAAGATCTGAACTCAAGTTTTCCTAACTTGGTGTCTCTTTTTATCCACTAATCTATGATATCTTTCACACACATGTAATAATGTTAATGGAAAGAACAAAAAACCCATCAGTGAATTCTGTGTAATCATAGCATCCAAGCTTGGACTCAGGAAATTGGTGAGAAAATGCATTTCTTTCCCTGCTTTGCAGAAGTGTGGAACAGTGAGTGTGAAGTATTGTGAAAACTGTCATGCTCAGTGGAAATATTGATTGGTTTTACTGAATATTTTTTTTCTTTTAATAATTTGTTGTTGGAGATGGCTCACTGGATAGGGGACAAGGGAGGGATATATTTAGGAATGAAAGTACTCTAAAAATAAATGTTATCAATAATTAAAAAAGAAGTAACTATTATCTTTATTCACTTTTGCCATATTTAATATATTTTTGTGGAGGAAGGCTTTTGTATTGTCATTTCATACTTTGTTAGAATTTGAATAATTTTTCCCCTATTGGTGAATTCATTAAAGGGCAAAACATGAATAATTTTACTGATGAGGAGTTCTGGCTATTTGATGCTCTACTCTCAAGGACAAACCAGCATACATTGGTTTTAGGGAGGAGGTGGCTAGGTGCCATTTGATCCGGTCAGGGATGAAATTATATCCTACTTTGAATTATTCTGTTCTCCTATACCCTCTGACTGTACTTTCCATGAAGCATTAATACAGACAGTGTTAATAGGAGCAGAAAAGATACTTAGGCTGACAAGGGCACCCTTGACATAGAGAAAATAGGGTACTGTGGAGAAGTCAGTCATTTTTTTTTTCTTTTCTCTCTCACAGAAATATAGGGCAAACTAAGTATATGTGAATACATGAAGGAAGAATTTATAATTTTATCACCTGGAAATTTTCTTCATCAATAAGTTTGTAAGTGTTCTGAAAATTAGTAAGTCTTGGGGAGTTACTTCAGATACAAAAAGCATAAGCAACTTGCCCAAATTTGCACAGATTGCCCAAGGTCACACAGAGATAAAATTGGAGCCGAGGTCTTCCTCACTTCAATTTCAGCACTCTATTGACCAAGTCATAATGACTCTATACAAGACGTACAGCTATTAGACGATCCAATTCCTTTGAGAAGATGGGAGTAAATAACTAGCCATGTAGATGTATTGCACCATTGGTGTGAGAGGAGTTCTACAACTAGCACTTTATTCCCCAATTAATGTTGGGG
This sequence comes from Potorous gilbertii, assembly GCA_028658325.1. NCBI lineage: Eukaryota > Metazoa > Chordata > Mammalia > Diprotodontia > Potoroidae > Potorous > Potorous gilbertii. The sequence continues at coordinate 2,216 of JAQQSK010008469.1, forward strand.
AAAAATAAGGCCCTCGAAATCATTGGACAGTTAAAGAAAGGTTTACTTTGCCCCAGTACAGCAAGAATGTACAACAAGGATACAGAGACAATCAGCTTCTCTGGACTTGCTCCTCTCCCATGCTGTCTGGTCATCAGGATAAGATATGAAGGAGGACATTTTGGTTCCCAGAATTTCAGAGTTAGAGGGGTATAGATACTTTTTAATGTCCTGAAGTGATCAAGAAACTTTGTTAGGGAAATAGGGTCAATCAGGTCTTAGAAATAACACAGTCTTCTTTGAGGGCTGGCTAGTTCCTATCTGCGGAAGGAAAGAGAAGGAGTCTAGGATGGGGAAAATGCTTATATGCTAATCCTGTCACCACTGGCTTGTGCTTTGTTTTACTTGTTTTGAAAACAAGATTCTTCCTATATTAAAGAATTGTCACTTACTACACTGAAATGCTTGACTATGCTAATTAATTAAGCTTTTCAGTACCCCATTTCAATACCCCGTACTTCATTTTCCGTACCTTAAAATGAGAAGTGCTTAAATTGCTTGCCCAAAGTTATTGAACAAGGGAGAAACAGTAGTTGACAAGCTCTTAAACAAACCAAACTCATAGCCATACTTCCATAGTTGTTAGAACCTGTCTTTAATTACATTTCAAGATCATGGTCAGAGAGTCTCTGATGGTCCTCAAGGAGAAAATGAGCTTCTATCATTGTATCTCAATTGAATTAGCCCAAGTACATTTTTTTAACCTCAAAAATGCTTTCTTACCAGGACTGTATCTAAAAATGTTTGTGTGCTCAAAACAACAATCCAAAAAACTACACAACATCCCAGATTTGCAACTTGGAAGAAATTTAAAGAATTTCTAAGTCTATTTTTTTTTTCAATTAACAAGTATTTATTTTTTCTTCTCTTCATCTCCTCTGGCCCACCACTAAAAACATAAAAGAAGATAAAACGAAACCCTGGTAACAAATGTGCATTGTCTAGCAAAACAAAATTTTGCAATGGTCACGCCCAAAAGTATGGATTTCATTATGTATATTTAGTCTATTGGGAATTAGGTAATATTCTTCAAAACTATTCCACTGGAATCATGTTCAGTCATTGCAGTTGATTAGAGTTCTTAAGAATTTCAGAACACTGAAGTTTGGTTTGGTTTGGTTTTTTTCATTGTAGCTGTTATAATATAAATTGTTCTGGATTTTCTCACTTTGCTTCAATTTAGAAAGTCTACACTGGTTTCTCTAAAACAATCACCTTTGTTATTTCTTATGGTTTTTATGTCATTTTTTACCATAATTTGTTCAATATTGCCCAATTGCTAAATATCCAATTAGTTCCTAGTTCTTGCCACCAGAAAAGAAAAGGCTGCTACAAATATTTTTGTACATTTTAAGATTTTTGCTTCTTTATTTTCATTCTTTGAGATATAGACGTAATTGTGGAATTACTTTTCAAAAGACTTGCACAATTTAGAAAATTTGGGACATAGTCCCAATTAGCTATTTAAATTGCTTTCAATTCATACCTCCACCAATAATGTTTTAAGTAAGTCAACAAGAAGTATATTAAATACATGCTAAATGCCAGGCACAGTATTCAGCATTGGGAATACAAAACAAGGCAAAAATAGTCCAAAAATTTTTTTAATAGTGTGAGGTGCTGAGCACCATTGTCTATAATTGATGAAAATACCTTCTATTCTTTTATAACTATTCTCTTTCTCTCAACCAGACACAAATTACAGGTTCTTGCCCTTTTTCTTTCCTTTTCAATGTCCCTTTACACCATCCCATTTAGACTTAGCATGGGATTTTCTTATAACTAATTCCTCCCTCTTATCCCACATCCCTACCCTGTTCCTTCCTCTTTCCCTGTTAGGTTGACAATTTCTATAACCCCTTCTATGTTTGTGTGTCTGTGTGTGTTCACCAGTATAGACGAAAGTTTCAAATGACACTTGCTTCCCTCCCACAAGCCCCACTCCTTCGTTGGTATAGGCTTCTGTTTGGGCATCACAATTATATAAACTAATGTCCCCAACATTTCTCCTATTTTCCCTCCTTGGGTATCATTTTTCCTTTCCATTTTTGTCCATTTAACATAATCAGAACATATCAAAACTACTCTCAGGTCTCCTATTTTATTTAACATCCTCTATGACCCCTGATGACATTGAGCTTCTGAGGGAGCACTTATAAAATTTCCCACATGAGAATGCTTCATCCTTTTATTTGTCTCTTGTAATTGCTCATTTGATTTTACCCTTTTTATGTTTCTTTCAACTAGTGAGTTTTTATTTCGAAATGTCTTCTCTGCTCTTCTCTTTTTCATCAGGAAATCTTAAAGGTTTTATATTTCATTAAAAGTCCACTTTCTTTTAGAAGGAATATATCCAATATTGTTGAGTGAATTATTGTTGATTATAAGACTTGATCTTTCATCTTTTGAATATCAAATCTCATGCTTGCAACTCTGTTCTCATATTAACCGCTAGATATTGTCTGATCCTGGAGTTCCTCGGAACTTGAACGCTTTCTGTCTCCTTGTACTATTTTTCCCTTGACCTGAAAGCTCTGAATTTTATCTATGCTATTCGTAGCCATTTTCATTTGAGTAAATAAGAAGCTTAAGATATTTTTCACATCTAATTTCACTTTACTCCCTTATTGTCAAATGTCTTAGTAATTTTCTTTCTTGATTTCTTGAAACATGATATGAAATTTCTCACACTTTCTTCTATTTTTCTGGTTTTTTATTTAGATTTAATTTTTTTTGTCTCTGAGTCATTCATTTATGCTTGTTTCATTTTAATTTTCAAAGAGTCTATTAACTTGGGTAAGAGTTTTATACTTTATAAGGCTTTATAAAGTTTGTAAATTTGTGTTCCCCAAAACTCCCATTTATTTTCCAATTATTTTCCTATCACTCTCATTTAAATACCATTTTAAAACTTGTTCCATTTCTCCTAGTAATTCTAGAATTACTAGAATATCTTATGGATAAGATATGGTTTTCTTAGTAGTTCTGCTTGTAGATGTTTTTAATTACTCTTTGTGTATCTTATGGATTGGACATCTCTAGCATAATAGCTTTTTGTTATGAGAGTATTTTTTTGTTTACTTCTTGAATCTTGCTTCTTTTTTTCACCCAGTGTATTTTTATTTATTTCATTAAATAGTTCTCAATTTCATGTAAACATTTTAACCTTTTTTTGAGGTCCAAACTCTCTTTCTCCCTTCCCTCTCCCATCTTTCAGAAGTAAAACAACAACGTAAATTGTACATTGATCATGAAAAACATTTTCCATATTAGCCATTTTGCAAAAGAAAACACAGATTTTTTAAAAATGAAGAAGGTTGAAAAAGGAAGTTTTATGTCTACATTCAGACCCTATCAGCGCTTTCTCTGGAGGTGGATAGAATGTTTCATCATGAGCTCTTTGGAACTATCCTGGATCATTGCATCACTGAGAATAGATAAGTCATTCACAGTTGATCATCATGAAATATTACTGTTACATTGTACAGTGTTCTCCTGGTTCTACTCACTTTACTTTGCATCAATTTATTTGTCTTCTCAGATTTTTCTGTGTGAATTCTGCTCATCATTTCTTATAGCAAATAGTATTCCATCACAATCACATACCACAACTTGTTTAGCCATTACCCATATGATGACATCCTCTCACTTTCTACCTTTGACACTACAACCAAAAGAAAAGTTGACAAATACTTTTGTGCATATAAGTTTTTTCTTTATCTTACTAGTGTTATTACTGAGTCAAAAAGGTATGCACAGTTTTATAGATCTTCACAAACTTTCAAATTGCTTTCCAGAATGGTTGAATAAGTTCACAACTCCACGGACAGTGCATTAGTGTCCCCACATCCCTTCCAATATTTATCATTTTCCTTTTCTATCATAATAGCCTTTCTAATTAGTATGAGGTGGCACATCAGAGCTGTTTGAATTTGCATTTCTCTAATCAGTAGTGCTTTAGAGCATTTTTATACTACTATAAATAGCTTTGATTTATTCACCTAAAAACTGTCTGTTCATATCCTTTGAATATTTATCAATTGGGGAATGACTTATATTCTTATAAATTTGACTCAGCTCTCTATATATTTGAGAAATGTATCCTTTTATCAGAAAAACTTGCTGTAAAAAATTGTGAGTTTTTTTCCAAGTATCTGGCTTGCTTTCTAATCTAGGCTGTATTGGTTATGTTTTGCAAATTATTTTTACTTTAATTAAATCAAAATTATCCATTTCTATCTCATAATGTTCTCTATTTCCTGTGTAGTTATAAAATATTTTCCCTTATCCATAGATCTGATAGGTAAACTATGACTTGCTTCCCTAAATTGTTTATGGCATCACCTTTCATATTTAAATCATGTCCCCATTTAGACTTTATCTTAGTATGTGGTATGAGATGTTGATCTGTATATAGTTTCTGTCAAACTACTTTCTAGTTTTCCCAGGAATTTTTGTCAAATAATGGGTTCTTGTCCCTAAAGCTTGGGCCTTTACATTTTTCAAATATTAGATTACTATGGTCACTTATAAATATTTATTGTATGCCTAATCTGTCCCGCTATTTCTTAGGTAGTACCAGATTGTTTTGATAATTACCACTTTATAGTAAATTTTGAGATCTGGTACCGTCTTCCTTCACATTTTTCATTCTTTTCTTGATATTCTTGATCTTTTGTTCTTCTAGATGAATTTTGTCATTGTTCTTTCCAGCTTCCAATACTTTTGGTGGTTTGATTGGGTATGGCATAGAATAAATATGTTAATTTGGTCAAATGGTCATTTTTATTTTATTGGCTTGGCCTACTCATGAGCAATTATTATTTTTCTAGTTGTTTAGCTCTGATTGTGTGAATGTGTGTGTGTGTGTGTGTGTGCATGCATGAAGTGTTTTCTATTCATGCAGTTCATGGATTCATCTTATCAGGCAGACTCCCAAGTATTTTGTATTTTCTGCAGTTACTTTAAATGGAAATTCTTCTTTTATCTCTTCCTGCTAGACTTCATTAGTAATATATAAAAATGCTTATGATTTATGAGGGTTTATTTCATGTCTTTCAACTTTGCTAAAGTTGTTAATTATTTCAACTGCTTCTTTACTTGATTCTCCAGGATTTTCTAAGAACATCATACTATCTGCAAAGAGTGATAGTTTTGTGTCTTTATTTTATACTCTAATTCCTTTGATTATTTTTCTTCTCATTGCTATAACTAGTATTTCTAGTACAATATTAAATAATAGTGATGATAATGGATATCCTTCCTTCATCCCTGATCTTATTGGGAAAGCATCTAGCTTATCTCCACTACAGATAAAGCTTGATAATGGTTTTAAATAGATTCTACTTATTATTTTAAGGAAAATATCTTTTATTCCTATGCTTTCTAGCATTTTTAATCAGAATAATTATTGTATTTTACTAAAACTTTTTCTCCATGTATTGAGATTACCACATGATTTTTGTTGGTTTTGTTATTGATGTGGTCAGTTATGCTGATAGTTTTCCTAATGTTGAACCAGACCTGCATTCCTGGAATAGCATATGAACTTTGGTATATATTGCTGAAATCTCCTTGATAGTATTTTATTTAAAATTTCTACATTGTATGGGAATTGATCTATAATTTTCTTTCTCTGTTGTTGCTGATTCTGATTTAGATATCAACACCATACTTATTTCATAAAAGAAATTTGTTAAAACTCTTTCTTTGTCTATTACAAAAAGCTTTTAAGGTATTGGAATTAATTGTTCTTTAAATCTTTAGTAGAATTCACTTCCAAATCCATTTGGTCCAGGGGATTTTTTCTTAGAGAACTCATTGATGGCTTCTTCAATTTCTTTTTCTAAGATAGGGTTGTTTAAGTATTCTATTTTCTCTTGAATCTTGGCATTTTCTATTTTTGTAAATATTCATCAATTTAACTTAGATTGTTAGATTTATTGTCATATAATTGGGCAAAATGGTTGCTAATAATAACTTTAATTCAATCTTCATTGAATATGAATTCATCCTTTTCATTTTTTATACTGCCAATTTGGGTTTTCCTTTCTATTTTTGAATCAAATTACCCAATACTTTATGTAATATATTGCCCCCTCAAAAAAAAACCCAGCTTCAACTTTTGATTAATACTTCAATGTTTTTTTCACTTTCAATTTTTTTTAATCTCTCCTTTGATTTTCAGAATATCCAATTTTATGCATAACTGGAGATTTCAAATTTGTACTTTTACTAGTTACTTTTTAATTGCATGCTCAATCACTGATCTACTCTTCCTCTATTTTATAAATTGTAAGCATTTAGAGATATAATTTTTCTTCTAAATACTGCTTTGGCTACATCCTATAAATTTTTGTACTTTAATTGTTTTGATTCTCTTTAATGAAATTATTTGTTTCTATGATTTGTTCTTTGACTTCAGTCTTTATGGATATATTATTTAGTTTCCAATTAATTTTTAATGTTTCCAAAACCCTTTATTGAATGTAATTTTCACTGCATTGTGGTCTCAAAAGGATGCATTTATTATTTCTCCTTTTCCATTTTCTCCAAAATCTACCACATCTCAATTTCCTAAGAATCTATTCATTTCCTTAATTTCATTTTTGTTTACTTTATGAATAGATTTATCTTGTTCTGAGAAAGAAAAATTGAGGTCCTCCACTAGTAAAATTTTACTATCCATTTCCTCCTGTAACTCACTTAACTTTTCTTTAACAATTTGGGTGCTATACCATATGCTGCATATATGTTTACTATTGACATTATTTCAATGAAATTTCTCAGTTTATCTCTATTATCTATTTTTGGTTTTGCTTTGTCTAAAATCATGCTTACTACATATGCTTTCTTTTTTTTTTATCTGCTGAAGCATACTAAATTCTGCTGCAGTCTCTTATTTTAACTTTATATTTGTCTTTCTGTTTCAAGTGTGTTTCTTGTAAACAACATGTTGTTGGATTCTGGCTTCTAATCTATTCTGCCATCCACTTCCATCTTATGGGTGACTTCATCTCATTCCCATTCACAGCTGTGATTACTGTTTATCTCCAACCTATTTCTCTCTCTCTCTCTCTCTCTCTCTCTCTCTCTCTCTCTCTCTCTCTCTCTCTCTCTCTCAAAAGTCCGTTTTGCTTCTGACTACTGATTTCCTTAATCTATCCTCCCTTTTTTCAACCCATGCTTTCTTATTTTCTTCCCCTTTTACTTTCCTGTAGAATAAGATAGATCTATTTCTGACTGTGTATCTTATTTCTTTTTAGAGTCAAATACAATGAGTAAGGTTCAAGCTGTGACCTCCCATTTACTCCTCCACTATCAAAGTTCTTCCTTTAGTGCCTCTTGTGTGAGATAATTTTCCCCACTCTTACCCCACTTTCCCCCTTTCCCAGTACATTACTCTTTCTCATATCTTAATTTTAGTTTTTAGAAATCAGTCTATCATAGTATTCTCACACCCACATCTTTGTCTATGCATACTTCTTTTAAGTGTCCTAATAATGATAAAGTTATTGAGTTACATGTATCATCTTCTGACACAGGAATGTAAATCATTTAACCTTATGTAATCCTTTATGATTTTTTCCTGTTTACTTTTCATATTTCTCTTGAGTCTTATACTTGAAAACCAAATTTTCTATTCAGTTCTTTTCTTTTCATCAGTAATGCTTGAAAGTCTTGAAGGTCATTAAATATCCATATTTTCCCTAAAGGATTATACTTAGTTTTGCTGGAGTGGTTTATTCTTGGTTCTAATCCAAGATCGTTTGCCTTCTAGAATATCATATTCCAAGCCCACTGATTCTTTTGAGTGGAACCTACTTAATCTTGTGTTATTCTGACTATGTCTCTGTGATATTTGACTGGTTTCTTTCAGGCTGCTGAATGTGTTTTCTCTTTGACATAGAACCTCTGGAATTTGGTTATAATATTCCTTTGAGTCTTCATTTTGGAGTGTCTTTTAGGAGGTGATTGTTGGATTCTTTCCATTTCTATTTTGCTCTTTTGTTCTGGGACATCAATGTAGTTAATTTCTTAAAATATGATGATATCTAGATTTTTTTATAATGACATTTATGTAGTTCAAATAAGTCTTACATTATTTATCCTTGATCAATTTTCAAGGTCATTTGTTTCTATAATGAGATATTTCACATTTTCTTCTATTTTTAAAAATTCTTTTGACTGTTTTTTATTGCTTCTGGATGTTTTATGGAGCCATTAGTTTCTATTTGCCCAGTGACACTTTTTTTAAAGAATAATTTTCTTCAGTGGGCTTTTGTACTTCTTTTTACATTTGGCTAATTCTGCTTTTTAAGGAGTTCTTTTCAACAGTGAATTTTTGTTCCTCTTTTTCTATTTGGCAACTTTTTTTCTTTTAAAGATATTTTTCTCTTCAATGAATCTGTTTTACTCTTTTACTAGTTGGCCAGTTCTCTTTCTTACAGAGTTAATAGACTCTTTTACCAAGCTATTGGTGCTACTTTCACAATTTTCTTGCATTATTGTCATTTTCTTTCCAAATTTTTCCTCCACCCTTCCTATTTTTTTAAATTCTTTTTTATCTCTTTTCAAAATTTTTATTGGTCTTGTGTCCTATTCACATTTTTATTTAAGGCTTTGCCTGTAATCTCTTTTGAAAGAATTTTCTTCTTATTAATTTCTAATCCTGATTTCCCAGTAACCATAGTAACCTTTTGTTGTCAGGTTCTTTTACTTTGTCATTTCCTCAGCCTATTTCTTCACTTTTAAGTTTATGTTAAAGCAAGGCTCTGCTCCTGGGGTAGAGGGGCACTATTCCATTCAAATATTTTGTACTGCTGTTTTTACTGCTAGTTCTAGTAATTTTTTGGCACTTCCAAGATTGTGTAATCTCAGAAGAGGTGCAACCTCTGGTCTTCTGGCTGGTGTGTTGGTCTTTACCCCAGGAAGGGCCCTTGTTCCAAAATCCACAATAGTTATTACTACTCTTGGCCCTGGAACTGTAACCAAATCCCATTCTCTCCTATAGCCACAAGTGATAGTTTTCCTTTCTGCCTTGGAACCAAACCCAGAGTCCTTGATCCCTTGTAGCCACAACATCTAGTTCTCCACTTTGTCTTGGAACTACGACCTAAAATTGCATGTGGGAAATGCAATAGGGTACGGAACCCAGCAATAGCAAGGTGTTCCTTGCAATCTCTTTATGACCAGTTGTCTAATGCTCTTATGATCTATGGACTGAGAGCTGCTAGGGGTGGAGCCTATGATGAATTCACCAGGCTTAATCACCATTCTGGTGTTTTCCTGCCTACCTTCTAAGTTGTATTGGGCTGGAAAATAGTTTCACCCCAGCCCTTTGTGACTCTGCCATTCCATATTTTTATTCGAGATATTATTTTGAAGTTGTTTGGAGGGGAATTTTGGAAGAGTTCAAGTGAGTTCCTATCTCTACTTTACCATCTTAGCTTCAGTCACATTTTGTGAATTGGGTACATGTGTTAGGATAGGCTCTGTGTACTCATTAAAGGGATTCATAGACCTTATTTAGTCCTATTCTATATTATCTTGTCTCCTAGCCCTTCTTTTTTATATAATAAATTTATTTATTTAACTTTTTACATTCATTTTCACAAAATTTTTGGTTCCAAATTTTCTCCCCATTTGTCCCCTCCCCCCACCCCAATACACCAAGCATTCTAATTTCCCCTATCACCAATCTGCCCTCTCTTCTATCATCCCTTCCCTTCCCTTGTACGCATCTTCTCTTTTGCCCTGTAGGGCCAGATAACTTTCTATTCCCCATTACTTGTATTTCTTATTTCCTCGTAGCAAGAACAATACACAAAAGTTGTTCCTAAAACTTTGAGTTCCAACTTCTCCCCATCCCTCTCTCCCCACCCATTTCCTTTGGGAAGGCAGGCAATTCAATATAGACCATATCTGTGTAGGTTTGCAAATGAATTCCATAATAGTCATGTTGTGTAAGACTAACAATATTTCCCTCCACCCTATCCTGCCCCCCATTGCTTCTATTCTCTCTTTTGATCCTGTCCCTCCCCAAGAGTGTTCACTTCAAATGGCTCCCTCCTCCCATTGCCCTCCCTTCCATCATCCTCCCCACCCTGCTTATCCCCATCTCCCCCACTTTCCTGTATTGTAAGATAGCTTTTCATACCAAAATGAGTGTGCATTTTATTCCTTCCTTTAGTCGAATGTGATGAGAGTAAACTTCATGTTTTTCTCTCTGCTCCCCTCTTTTTCCCTCCACTAAAAAGTGTCCTGCCTGCCTCTTCTATGAGAGATAATTTGCCCCATTCCATTTCTCTCTCTCTCCTCCCCATACATTTCTCTCTCACTGTTTAACTTCATTTTTTTAAGATACGATCCCATCCTATTCAATTCATTCTGTGCTCTCTGTCTCTGTGTGTGCGTGCACATGTGTATATGAGTGTGTATGTGTGTGTGTGTGTGTGTGTGTGTGTGTGTGTGTGTGTGTGTGTGTAATCCCACCAACTACTCAGATACTGAAAAGTTTCAAGAGTTACAAATATTGTCTTTCCATGAAGGAATATAAACAGTTCAACTTTAGTAAATCCCTTATGACTTTTCTTTGCTGTTTACCTTTTCATGCTTCTTTTCATTCCTGTGTTTGAAAGTCAAATTTTCTTTTCAGCTCTGGTCTTTTCATCAAGAATGCTTGAAAGTCCTCCATTTCATTGAAAGACCAGTATTTATCTGAAGTATTTTACTCAGTTTTGCTGAGTAGGTGATTCTTGGTTTTAGTCCTAGTTCTTTTGACTTCTGGAATATCCTATTCCATGCCCTTCTATCCCTTAATGTGGAAGCTGCTAGATCTTGTGTTATCCTGATTGTATTTCCACAATACTGGAATTGTTTCTTTCCAGCTACTTTCAATATTTTCTCCTTCATCTGGGAATTCTGGAATTTGACCAGAATGTTCCTAGGAGTTTCTCTTTTTGGATCCCTTTCAGGTGGTGATCGGTGGATTCCTTGAATACTTATTTTGCCCTCTGGTTCTAGATTATCAGGGCAGTTTTTCTTGATAATGTCATGAAAGATGATTTCTAAGCTCTTTTTTTGATCATGGCTTTCAGGTAGTCCCATAATTTTTAAATTGTCTCTCCTGGATCTATTTTCCAGGTCAGTTGTTTTTCCAATGAGATATTTCACATTCTCTTCCATTTTGTTTTGTTTTGTGATTTCTTGGTTTCTCATAAAGTCATTAGCCTCCATCTGTTCC
>JAQQSK010008470.1:0-13498 GCA_028658325.1 Potorous gilbertii
TCTGCTGCTGCCTCCCAAAGGGGCCTGAGTTGTGGAGACACCCCACTCCCCTCTCAGCCAGCCCAGAATTCTCTCTCACTGACCTGTATTGCCTGTTGGTGCAGGGACCTTCGTGACCACCAGAGATTCCATCCCTGAAGCCTGCTTGGATCTGCTCCTCTTGGTGCCATGCGGCCAAGGCAGGGCTGGGCTCTGCTCTGGGTCCAGTGTGTGACAGACCTTTGGTGCTGGTTTTTCAGGGCTCTCTGGAACATAAATCTCCTCCACTCTGTTGTTGTGTGGCTTCCACTGCTCCAGAATTTGTTGGGAGTTCCTTTTTATGGGTAATTTATGGGCTGTGGGTTCAGAGCTAGCATATGTGAATCTTTCTACTCCACCATCTTGGCTCCTCCTCTGTGTTGTTTTTTTAAAAGAGGCTAAACTTAAGTGTTTTCCCTCCTCTAATCAACACAGGCCAACTGTTTCTCAGAGAAAATCCTTTGTAGATCCTAGCCAGACTGACAGTGGTTATTTACAACACTGTATTTGTGACTCAAAAGGCAATTATTTCTTTAAAATATTTAGTCTGTTATCTGTGATGTACCAGTGTAAGGAACAGCTGCTATGGAAACTCCAAGACACTTAGACCAATTAGGTTACCATGCTCAAATAAAAAGCTTTACAAGTTTCCCAGCCTGCTAAAATCATGAGAAATATGGTAAGGATCTCTCGTGTCACTATAACTTACATATTTTTTAAGCAGTTAGAACAGCACCTGACACTCAGTAGGCACTTAGTAAATGCTTATTTCATTTCCTTTCCCTATGTCCTCAATCAGTAGATCTCTTAATATGGTCACTTCAGCCCAAAAACACATTCTATGATTCCAACCCATGGCATTATCAACAGGCATTAGAATTCATATTCCCTTTAGTACTAGTATATAATGAGTGTTTTCCCTCCCGTTAATAAACTCCTTCTCCACACCTTTACAAATATCCTATTAGAACAAAAATATTTGTGTACAAATGTGGTTAAATGGAAATCAATCATTGTCTGGTTTTTTTTTTGTTTTCTTTTGTTTTCATTTTAATTAATTTGTTTTCAGTTTTCTACAATCACTTCCATAAGTCTTAAATTTTCTCCCCCTCCCTACCCCACCTCTCCGAGACAGCATGCAATCTTACATGAGTTCTACACATACATTCTTATTAAATACATTTTCACTTTAGTCATAGTGCATAGAAGAATTGAAATAATGGAAGAAACCATGAGAGAATACAAAACAAAACAAAACAAAACACAAGAGAAAACATTCTGCTTCATTCTGTGATCCAATTCCAAAGTTCTTTCTCTGGACGTGGAAGGCATTTTGCTTCAAGAGTCAATTGGGAATGTTTTAGGCCCTTGTATTGCTGTGAAGGGCTAAGTCTACCAGAAAAATTCCTCACACATTGTGGTTGTTACTGTGTACTGGTTCTGCTTCTTTCCCTCAGTATCAGTTCATATAAGTCCTTCCAAGCCTCTCTGAAGTCTTCCTGTTCATCCTTTCTTATAGCACAATAGTATTCCATTACATTCATATACCATGACTTGTTCAGTTGTTTCTCAATTGATGAGCATCCTCTTGATTTCCAGTTCTTGGGCATCACAAAGAGAGCTGCTATAAAAATTTTTTTGTACATGTGGGACCCTTTCCCATTTTTATGATCTCTTAGGGATACAGTCCTAGAAGCAATATTTCTGGGTCACATTTTTGTAGCCCTTTGGGCATAGTTTCAAATTGCTCTGTCTTTGAAGATTAGTTGGTTGGGGAAAAGAAATCCATAATCCCATTTAGAAATTACAACTGTCTCTAAGTATTTCTCTTTAAAGCAAGACAGGGAAGGGATTGAAGTGCAGTAGAAAGTGTACCACAGCTGAAGTCAAACAACTTGGGTTTGAATCTTGGCCCAAACCAAATTTTCTCATGCCTCCCCTCTGGGCCTCAGTTTCCTCATCTATAAGATAAAGATGGTAGATTAAATTATCTCTAAGGTCTCTTACAAATCTAAATTTATGATACCAAGTTATTTTTGTAGTAGCCAATAGAGTATTGATGCATCATAACTCCTTGATGAGATGATCTCAAGGATACCAGTTGTGCTTGACTTCACCTTCCTTTTATTTGCTGCTAAGGCCCTGAGTACCTTTCCTTCCTCTAACTGTCATTAGAAATCTTAGGATGAGAACAGAAAATCACTTTTGAAATTGGCTCTTTGTCCTTTCCAAAGTTCTCTGGGGACCAGATACTTGGGAGCATTACAATTCTACACAATTCAAGCAGTGCCTATATACATGAAGTGAAGCTCCTATAAGCATTTGTTTTCTTCAAAGTAGAGACAGACAACTACATGTTTAGGTGATGCAATTGCCTATCCAATCAGATATAAAATCTCACCCTTCTACTTTCACAACATTTCTCCCATCCATCCTTTTCTGAATATTCAGCCACCACCTTAAGACCTTATATCACCTCTTGCCTAGACTACTGAAATGCCTTCCTACTTGGTTTCTCACACACACACACACACACACACACACACACACACATGTATGCATATATACATGCATGCATATACATACACAGACATAGATATAGATATGGATGTAGATGTAGATATAGATATGAATATGGATATAGATATAGTTCCCTGGCTCTATAGAACAATACAGCACCAACATTAATCAACATATTTCTCTCTGGAAAGCATCCACTCCTCCCAAACTTCTTTCTCCTTTTGCTAGCCTTTCAATTCAATCCATCAACATTGACATACAAGGTGAAAAATGAAAAATAGACCCTGGATTTAAGGAGCTTGCATTCTTAAGATATATAAAATGTAGATACGTAAATGCAAGAACATTTGAGAAGAGAAGGAGGGATCCTAAATCATCCAGCTTTTAATTTATCACCTGGCTACATGCTTCTGGATATCTTTATCATTCCTCTGCTCCAGATACATTCTTTTCCCCTTAGCCCCATCCCATTATTTTTCTACTTCCTTTGTATATTTTCTCCCCCATTACATTGTAAGCTCCTTGAGGGAAGGGACCATCTTTCACCTTTCTTTGTATATTCTTTGCTTAGTCTGATTTCTGGTATTTAGTAGGCACTTAATAAATGCTTATTACTGATTGATTAGGAGAATCAGGAAAGATTTCCTTTAGAAGACTTGCACTTGAACCAACTCAAGAGAAGCTAAGAATTCTAAGAGATGAAAAAGAGGGTAGAGTGCATTCTAAGTCAAATATTTTATTTTTTTCCAATTACATGTAAAAACAATTTTCATTTTTCAAAATTTTAAGCTCTATATTCTCTCTTTCCCATCCTCTCTTTCCTCCTAAATGAGAAGGCAAACAAGTTGATATAGATTATTTATGTGCAAATACAAAAACACATTTCTGTATTAATCATATTATAAAAAAACAGACTCCCCAAAAAACCGAGAAAAATAGAGTTTAAAAAAATTCTTCAATTGGCATTCAGTCTCCATTGATTTTTTTCTGTAGAGGTGAATAGCATTTTTCAACAGAAGTCCCTTGGAATTGTCTTAGATCATTGTACTGCTGAAAATAACTAAGTCATTCACAATTGATCATCATATAATATTGCCTATTACTGTGCATAGTGTTGTCCTGGTTCTGCTCACTTCACTTTGCATCAATTCATGTAAGTCTTTCCAGGTTTTTCTGAAACCATCCTGCTCATCACTTCTCATAGCACAATAATATACCATTGCAATCATATACCACAGACTTGTTCAGTCATTTCCCAGTTGATGGACATACTCTCAATTTCCAATTCTTTGCCACCACAAAAAGAGCTACTATAAATATTTCTGTACAGATAGGTCCTTTCCCTTTTGTAAAAACTTTTTTGGATATAGACTTAGTAGTGGTATTGTTGGGTCAAAGGGTATAGTTTTATGGTTCCAAATTGTCCAGGAGAATGTTTGGATTTTATACCTTTACCAATAGTTTATTAATCTCCCTATTCTCCTTTATCCCCTCCAGTATTTTTCATTTCTGATAGGTATGAAGTGTTATCTCATAGGTATATTAATTTGCATTTTTCTAATAAATAGTGATTTAGAGCATTTTTATACATCTATTGATAGCTTTGATTCTTCATCTGAAAACTGCCTGTTCATTGAACCATTTATCAATTGGGGAATGACTTGTATTCTTATAAATTTGATTCAGTTCTCTATGTATTTAAGATAGGAGGCCTTTATTAGAGAAACTGCCTGTAAATTTTCTCCCAGTTTTCTGTTTTCCTTCTAATATTGATTGCACTGATTTTGTTTTTGTAAAAGTTTTCTAATTTAATGCAATTTGGATGCTATACAATTTGGCGCATATGTGTTTAGTATTGATATTACTTCATTGCCTATGGCATCGTTTTAGCAAAGTTACTTTCCCTGCTTATCTCTTTTAATTAGATTTTTGTCTTTGCTTTGTCTGAGATCATGACTAGTGCACTTGCTTTTATTTTTACTTCAGTTGAAACATAATATATTCTGCTCCAGCGTTTTACCTTTATTCTGTGTGTCTTTCTGCCTCAAGTGTTTCTTGTGAACAACATGTTGTAGGACTCTAGTGTTTAATCCACTCTATTAACCATTTCCATTTTATGTGTGAGTTCATCCCATTCACATTCATAGTTATGATTACTATTCACTTCCTTCCACCCTAATTTTTCCCTCTGCTTATCCTTCTCTCTCCAGAGGCTCACTACTGTTTATAAAATAAAATAAAAACTCTATTTGACTTTTAGGGCGTTCTTGGTCATTCCTGTCTTTCCATCCTCATTCAATCTCCACCTCCATGGTTTTGTAAAGGTCCTTTCCTGGGGAATGGAGCCATGATGACAGAATAGAAGCAGGGACTTGCTACAGTTCTCTCACCAATCCCCTCAAAAATCAAAAAAAAAATGACTCTAATCAAATTCTAGAACAGCAAAAGCCACAAAAATGACAGACTGCTTTTCAGTTCAAGACAATTTGGAAGGTTGACAGGAAAGGCTGGGAGCAGAGCACAGTTCAATATGAGCCATGCTGGCACATATTGAGTGGGAACAGGCATTAAGGGACTGAATTGCTGGTGGCTGCTGCGGATTTCAGACTTATCAACTCACAAACACTAAAGACAACTTGAAAGGTCAATAAAAAGGGTCTTTCATCTGGCTGAGAAGGGAATGTGGTCTGGCCCCTGCTCCAGGACAGCTGTAGCTACTGCTGAAGTAGAGGCTGCTTCTGGAGACCTCAACTTAACAAGCTTAAAAGTCAAATAGCTGGCTAGAGAAATGAGCAAATGGGGGAAAAGAATCAGACTATAGAGTCTTAGTTTCTCAGTGAAATAGTATTTTCTCACATCATTGGTGTCAAGGAAATCAAAACATACAGCCAGAAGAAGCCAACAAAACCAAAGCTCCTGCATCCAAAGCCTCTAAGAAAAAAATGAATTTGACTCAGGCCATGGAAAAGCTCAAAAAGGCTTTTGAAAATCATGGAAGAGAATTGGTAAGAGAAATGAGAGTGATGCAAAATCATGAAAAACAAGTCAAGAGTTTGCTAAAGGAAACCCAAAAAAATGCTAAAGAAAATAACACCTTTAAAATTAGACTAACCCAAATGACAAAAGAGGTCCAAAATGCCAGTGAGGAGAAGAATGCCTTAAAAAGCAGAATGGGCCAAATGGAAAAAGAGATCCAAAAGTTCACTGAAGAAAATAATGTCTTAAAAATTAGAATGGTGAAAATGGAAGCTAATGGGTTTGTGAGAAATCAAGGAATTATAAAACAAAACCAAAAGAATAAAAAAAAGAAGACAATGTGAAGTATCTCATTGGAAAAACAATTGACCTGGAGAATGGATCCAGGAGAGATAATTTTAAAATTATAGGACTACTTGAAAGCCATGATCAAAAGAAGAGCCTACAAATCATCTTTCAAGAAATTATCAAGAATAGTTCTAGATCCTGATATTCTGGGACAAAAGGGTAAAATAGAAATGGAAAGAATCCACCAATCATCTCCTGAAAAAGATCCCAAAGGGAAAACTTGTAGGAATATTGTAACAAATTCCGGAGTTCCCACACCAAGGAGAAAATATTACAAGCTTCCAGAAAGAAACTATTCAAGTATTGTGGAAACACAATCAGAATCACATAGCACTTATCAGCTTCTACACTAAGGAATCAGAGGCATTGGAATATGATAATTCCAGAGGTCAAACGAGATAGGACTGAACCCAAGAATCACCTACCTAGCAAAATGCAGTATCGCTGTTCAGGGGTAAAAAACGGAATTTCAAATAAAATAGAGTACTTCCAAGCATTCTTGTTGAAAAGACCAGAACTGAATAGAAAATTTGACTTTTAGATACAAGAATCAAGAGAAGCATGAAAAGGCAAACAGAAAAAAAGAAACCATAAGAAACTTATTAAATTTGAATGATTCATATTCCTACACAGAAAGATGATATTTGAAAGTCATAAGGCCTTTCTCAGTATTAGGATAGTTGGAGGTAATATACATATACATATATATACATATATATATATATATATATGTATGTATGTATGTATATGTATGTATGTATGTATATATATACATGGGGGGGCACAGGGTGAGCTGAATATGAAAAAGAAAGTTAAGGATTGAGAAGTATGTACTAGGAGAAAGAGAAAGGGAGAGGTAGAATGTAGTAATCATCTCACATAAAAGAGGCAAGAAAGCTTTTGCAATGGAAAGGAAGAAGGGGAAGATGAGAGGGATTAAGTGAGCCTCCCTTTCATTGTATTTGGCTTCAGGAGGGAATAACATACACTCTAAATTAGATATGGAAGTTTATCTTACCCTACAGAAAAGTAGGGAACTGGGAGAAGGGGTAATTAGAAGCAAACATTTTGGTAGAGGGACAGATCAAAGGAGAGAATTGAATAAATGGAGGATGGGACAGGATAGAGAGAAATATAGTTAGTCTTTCACAACATCACTGTTATAGAGGTGTCTTGCATGACCACACATGTATAATCTTTCTCAGACTGCTTGTCTTCTCAATGAGGGAGGGTGGGAAGGGGGAAAGGGAGAGAATGTGGAGCTCAAAGTTTTAAAAAATGAATGTTAGTGGATGTTTTTACATGCAGCTAGGAAATAAGATATATAAGCAATGAGATATAGAAATCTATCTTACTCTATAGGAAAATAGAAGGGAAGGGGATGGGAGGATAGAAGGGAGGGCAGATTGGAGAAAAGGGCAATCAGAATACATGCTGTCCTGGGGTGGAGGTAGAGGGGTAGGGGGGAGATGGGGAGAAATTTTGAAATTCAAATTTTTGTGCAAGTGAATGTTGAAAACTGAAAATAAATAAATTTATATGAAAATAGTCCTTTCCTGTTCCCCAAATGTACTCCCTCCTCATCTCCATCTCCATCTTACAGAATTAATTCTTCATTCTTTTCAAGACTCAGCTTAAGTCCCATCTCCTAATTAAAGTCTTTCCTGATTCACCCAACTGTTAGTAAGCATCTTGTATTTACTTATATTTCTTTATTTATTCTGTACAGAGGGTGAATGACTAATGCTGCCTCTTAGCTTCTAGGGGTCTGAGTGGTCATGATTTCTAACCCTTGCTCCTGAGACCTCACTATCAATAAGCCAGGCTCTTTTATCTTCTAGTAAAGGGGGATGGAGTGGTAAAAACATTTACTAAATACCTACTACTTGCCAGGTACAATGTTAAGCATTTTACACATTTCTCATTTATTCTTTCAGAAGAGAAATCTACTGAGAAAACATAATGAGGAGAGTTGATACAAAGCATTTTCCTCAAATCAGGGCACACTTTTTCTTTGCACAAATAAGGTCCTGGGAAAAGTAGCCTCACACTTAAAGCATAATTTCTGTGAAGGACATACAGAGAGAATACGTGGGGTCCAGGATCACTAGAAGTTGTTTTCTGTCCTCCTGAAGTCCTCTTGAAGTTTCCCCTAAGTGTAGCCTTCTGCTAGACAGGGCATTCACTGCCGGGTCAGGCAGCTCTATTGCTGTTAGGCAGGGCTGTGCCTCTGCTAAACTGAACTGCCTCTCAGTAGAAGCTGCTAGTGTTCTGTGTGTGTGTGTGTGTGTGTGTGTGTGTGTGTATGTGTGCCTGTCTGTCTGTTTCTGTCTCTCTGTGTGTCTCTGTCTCACTCTTTCTCTGTTACTGTGTTGTGTCTCTGTCTCTGTCTCTGTTTCACTCACTCTCTGTCTCTCTGTGCCTCTGTCTCTGTCTCTGCTGTCTCTGTCTCTTTGTGTGTCTGTCTCTCTGTCTCTGTCTGCCTCTCTCTCTCATTCCGTGTGTGTCTGTCTGTCTCTCTGTGTGTTCTCTCTGTTTCTGTCTGTCTCTGCTTCTATCTCTGTCTCTCTGTCTCTCTCTCTCTGTCTCTGTCTGTCTGTTTTTCTCTGTGTGTGCCTCTGTGTGTGTGTATTTTTCTCTGTCATTGTCTGTCTCTGCCTCTGTTGTCTCTCTCTTCCCTCCCCCTTTCTCTCTCTCTTTCTGTCTCCTTCTCTCCTGCTCAAGTACTGGTGAAAGGGAAGACACCAGCTGTTACCTAGATGTTACATGTCTGCTGCTAGGCTAGGCCAACCAGATACCTCCCTGTAATTTTTCCAGGGAAGACAACTCATAAAAGGAAGCTTAAAGTGCAAAAGAGATGGTGGAGACATTACCTGGCAGGAGAAGATGTGGATTTTAATGCCCACAATGCTGCTTCCTGATCATGTCCATCCTCAGGTTGCTGCCCAGTCACCTCCCTATCTCTATGACTTTTGCTACCACCTCTTCTGGACTCTGCTGCGGATGGGATTTGCTGGTCTAACCTTTGATGGTGTTTCTAGATCTCCTGAACTCACAAGATCAGTGAGATCAAGAAAGAATAATTACAATGAAAACTGAGATTTCTCAAATACATGGCAGTCAGGGTGGGTAATGTGTATTCCCTCACCCAGCAGCTCAAAGCCTTTCCACTTCATTCACCACCAGGAAAGAAAGAGACTTCCAGATGGACATGGCACATCTTTTATAAGCACCCTCAGTTCCAAGTCAGAATACTTGAGTCATCAGTTATTCTGGCTCTGAAGTAAATCAGAAAACATCTTTATACTTGAGCCACTCATGCCCAGGATTAGAGTCATTACATTCTCCACATGGTTGGATCTGTGTATGCTCTAAAGGTTGAAACCAAGTAGGGAATATCTGTTCTGTTTCAAATACTGAAACTAGGCATGTTTCATGTATTGAATCCCATTGTCCAGTTCCCCTAGTACACATATTGATGTACAGATTTCATTTCCCACCAGGTTATGCTCCTTTGGACTTCTCCACCATCCCTCTGTACCAGGTATCTTCCTCACCCTCCTCTCTTTTTAAGTTTCTTTTTGTGAGTTGTCTCCCTCTTCCCTCCCTGTAGTAAACTCCCTGAGGGCAGGGGAAGTCTTATTTTTAACTTATATCCTCAGTACTTAGCACAGAACCTGGCACATAGTAGGTACATTTTTATTGACTGACTAACATTTCATCTCTTCTGGTAGAATGGAACCTCACTGAGAGCAAAGACTTTTTCTTTTTGTCTTGCCATTTTCATTGCTTGATTTGTTGATTAATTGATATCTAAGTGGAGAACATGATAATAACGTCCAAAGCCACATATAGGCCAGGAAAGAAGAACCAAGAAAAAGCCCTTGAGATCCTACTGATGACCTTGAAAAGAGGCATTTCAGTCACAAGGCATTTGAAGATGAGAATATAGGGTTATGGCTGTGAAAAGAAAAAGCAAAACAATTATTTGAAGGGATGGTATAGTCAAGTGAAGGGCTTTTAGATTGGGGGGTTGTTGGGGGGTTTTTGAAGATAAGAAAAATTGGGGTACCTTTGCTGTCATTAGGGAAAGAACCAATGCATGAGGGGAGAGGAGGGGAGGGGAGGGAATGATCTAGGAAGCAAGCATCCCAGGAAGACCAGAGAATATGAGACAAAGAACACAAGTAGAAGGGCTGGCATTGGCAAGAAGGACTAGCTCTTTATCAGACACTGGAATGGAAGATGAGAGAATGCGTCACAATATAAAGTGGTCTCAAGGTATAGAACAGGGGAAAAGAGAGAGCTCCTAGAAGTTGACCTTTATTTCTCAGTAAAGTGGATGCAACCAAGTAAGAGGCTTGGGGAGGGGAAAAAGGGTTCAGAATGATATTAATTGGGAATCTGTTAGTGAACTAATTAGGGAAGCACACAAGGATTACAATTAAACAAATGAGAACCTAAATAAGAGAAGATAACATAAATATCATTTCCAGTAAAAATTGTTTTATTTTTCTCTAGAAGTGTTCAACAGTATTCAAGTAATAGCAAAGAAGGGGAATAGTAGAGGTAAATTTGGGGTTTATTGATAAGATAAGGAATTCAAAGATAGAGAATTGCATATGGTTGAACTTTACCATAGAGTGACAACTAACAGCTAAGGGATATGAAGGGAGGAAAGTGCTCTTTATTTTATGGATAAGGAAACTGAGGCTCATAGCAGGGGAATGACTTGTCCAAGGTCCCAGAGTCATAAAAGACAAAACCAGGATTTGAGTCCAGGCTCTCTGACTAAATACAGTGTTCCTTGATTACCCACTCCAGCACTTTCTTAAAAGATCACTTCCCCTTCCATGTAAATAAGACTGATTCTAAAATAGATCTGACCTTGTTCCTCATATAATGGTGGTCTCTCCTGCATCACAGGTCAGTATTTGAAACTTTTATCATGTTATTTGAGTTAGCAGATGGAGTGAATGTTCCTGGGATGTCTAAAGCACCCTATCAGTCATTTCTCAAACATACAGAGAACTGAGTCAAATTAATAAATTTATAAAAAAATTTATAAAAATAAGAGCCATTCCACAACTGATCAGAAGATATGATCAGTTTTCAGATGAAATAATCAAAGCTATCTATAGCCATATGAAAAAATATTCTAACTCACTATTGATTAGAGAAATGCAAATTAAAACAATTCTGAAGTACTACCTCATATCTACTGGATTGGCTAATAGATCAGAAAAGGTAAAAGATAAATGATGGAAGGGATGTGGGGAAAATGAGATATTAATGTACTGTTGGAGGAGATTTGAACTGATTTAACCATTCTGTAAAGCAATTTGGAACTATGCATATCCTCTGACCTAGTAATACCACGAGTAGTTCGACATCCCAAAAGACATAAAATACTCTCAGAAAAATCTGGGAAGACTTGTATAGGCTGATGCAAAGTGAAATGAACTGTGTACAAAGCAACAGTAATATTGTAAAACAATCACCTGTGACTTAATTATTCTCTGCAATAATCAATAATCCAAGACAACTCTGAAGGACTTATGATGAAAAATGCCATCCATCCCCAGAGAAAACCTGGTAGTATCTGAATACAGATTAAAGCATACTTTTAAACATTATTTCCTTGAGTTTTTTGTCTACATTTTCTTTCACAATGTGACTATTTTGGATATGTTTTACGTGACTACACATGTGTAACCTATATCAAATTGCTTGCCTCTCAATGGGTGGGAGGGATGTGGGAAGGGAAGAAAGAGAATTTGTGAATCAATACATTAAAAAATGAATGTTAAGTAGCAGAAAATAAAATACTAAATTTAAAAACAGCAGACTAAAAATAATTGAATTCAAGAGGGAGAGTTCCTCAAAAAAAAAAAACCTCTTATCAGTCACATGTGAATAGTGAGGTCATAAGAATGAAATGCTGGTCAACAAAATACCTTGGGGTCATCTTTCAAGATGGGGATACAGTTTTAAGCATACTAAATTAAGGTTTCCAATTTTCAAGTTCTCTCTTTTCCTGGGACCTCAGCAGGCTAGAATTCCTGAAATATACACCCAAAACAAAGAGTAGCAACCTAAACAACCTAGTGTTAGGGGAGGCAGAGCTGAGGCAGTGGAGAAGGATGGATCTGCTGTGGTTCTCCCCCCAAAACCCATAAAATACCTGCAAAAATGACTCCAGGTGGGGAGGAGCCAATATGGCAGAGTAGAAAGATTCACATATGCTAGCTCCGAACCCACAACCCATAAAATACCTGTAAAGAGGAACTCCCAACAAATTCTGGAGCAGTGGAAGCCACACAACAACAGATTGGAGGATATTTCTGTTCCAGAGAACCCTGAAAAACTGGCACCAAACGTCTATCATGCACCAGACCTGGAGCAGAGCCCAGCCCTGCCTTGGCCACATGGCACTGAGAGGAACAGATCCAAGGAGGCTTCAGGAACAGAATCTCCAGCGGCCACGCAGGTCCATCCACCCACAGATGCCAAAGGTTAGTGAGAGAGCCTGTTTGGCTAGCCAAGAGGGGAGCAGGGTGTCCCCACAACTCAGGCCCCCTCGGGGGACAGCAGCAGAGACAGCATTAGACAAGGGCTCCCAAAGCAGGGAGGAGCTTGGATCCATTGTTGAAGGTGTCCACATAAACCTGCTGAGGGAACTGAGCCCTGTGCGACAACCCTGCCCCCACCTGAGCAGCTGAACTTAATCTCACTCTGAATAGCAGCCCTGCACCCACTGAAAGCCCTGAGGCTGGGAAGAAGCATTTGAATCTCAGACCCCAAGCACTAGCTGGGTGAATCTGGAGGTGAGGTAGGTGTGGAAAGGAATCTCAGATGTCAAGTAACTGGCTGGGAAAATGCCCAGAAAAGGGGAAAAAAAATAAGACCATAGAAGCTTACTTTCTTGGTGACCAGATATTTCCTCCCTTCCTTTCTGATGAGGAAGAACAATGCTTACCATCAGGGAAAGACATAGAAGTCAAGGCTTCTGTATCCCAAACATCCAAAATAAATATTCATTGGGCTCTGGCCATGGAAGAGCTCAAAAAGGATTTTAAAAATCAAGTTAGGCAAGTGGAGGAAAAACTGGGAAGAGAAAAGAGAGATATTCAAGAAAAGCATGAAAAGCAGGTCAACACCTTGCTTAAGGAGACCTTAAAAAATGCTGAAGAAAATAACACCTTGAAAAATATTCTAATTCAATTGGCAAAAGAGGTTCAAAAAGCCAATGAGGAGAAGAATGCTTTCAAAAGCAGAATTAGCCAAATGGAAAAGGAAGTTCAAAAGCTCACTGAAGAAAATAGTTCTTTCAAAATTAGAATGGAGCAGATAGAAGCTAATGACTTGGTGAGAAAGTAACAAATTACAAAACAAAACCAAAAGAATGAAAAAATGGAAGACAAAGTGAAACATCTCATTGGAAAAACAACTGACCTGGAAAATAGATCCAGGAGAGACAATTTAAAAATTATGGGGCTACCTGAAAGCCATGATCAAAAAAAGAGCCTAGACATCATCTTTCATGAAATTATCAAGGAAAACTGCCCTGATATCCTAGAACCAAAGGGCAAAATAAGTATTCAAGGAATATACCAATCACCTCCTGAAAGAGATC
>JAQQSK010008471.1:0-13497 GCA_028658325.1 Potorous gilbertii
AGTTTCTGTGAAATTGGATAGAATTTGATAGTCTTGATGTAACATCATCCTGTTTTTTCTTAACCACAAATCATTCAGTCATCTGATCTATTTTCCATAACTACCATAAAATGCTGACTTTTTGTTTGGTTTTAATCCTATAAGGTGGAGCGATTATTGTAAAACTTTTGAAACATTATTCTTAGTAATTTAAGTGATGTCATGTTCTAAATTGGATTATGAAAGATGATTTGTACTTCATATCTATTTTACTGCCACTCTAAATATCAAGTGCATTATCTGGAAACTAACCTTTTAATTTTCGTAATTAATTGAGATGCATTATCCAAAAGAGGTGATTTTTGTCTCTGCTATGAATGAAATTATAAGTCAGTGAATCGTTTCTTAGGTCTGGAAATCAATGTTTCTGTTGCAATGATAGATAAACTAAAAAAAGTTCTGGTTAAATACTTTGGTTTGGGTTTCAGTTGTCAAGAAATTATTAAATTTTAAAGTTGCATGAATTAAATTTCAGTATTACTTTTCCCTTAAAACTAAGATTGGTAACAAGTCTGTACAGTATAATATTTACCATCACCAAGTAACAAATATGCCCCACTTTTAATCTTTCATTAATAAAGAAAATATGATTTCTAATCACATTTTATAATGAAAATTCCCCCCAAACTTCTGGATAACCACTGGATCATAAATTCAGTCTTAGAAAATGAAGGAACACTAGAGGATGCTTTACCCAGTTCTCTAGTGCATGTGGGGATATTCCTTTATGGTATTATTGACAGGTAAATTGTTCAGTTAGAACCTGACAAATTTCACTGAGAACAAACTTCATAAAGAAATTCATGCCTGAAATTATGCCCAAAACCATATCAAATTGTGTGTATTCTTTGACTCAGCAATACCACTTTTAGGTCTGTTTCTCAAAGTGATCAGGGTAAAAGAGGGGAAAAGTATATGTTCAAAAATGTTTATATCAGTTCTCTCTGTGTTGGCAAAGAACTAGAAATTAAGGGGATGCTTATCAGTTGGGGAATGGCTAAACAAGTGGTAGTATATGATTGTGATGGAATACTACTGTGCTGAAAGAAATGAGCACATTGACTTTAGAAAAACATGGAAAGATTTGCATGAAATAATGAAGAGTGAAATGAGTGGAACCAAGAGAGCATTGTATGTAGTAACAACAATATTGTTCAAAGAATAACTGTGAAAGATTAAGTTATCCTGAATATTATAAATACTCAAATCAACTATAAAAGACCTATAAAGAAAGATGCTTTTCACCTCTGGAGAAAGAAATGATAAATAGAACTATACATACAATGATTTAACAGTAAATATATACATATATAGTTATATATGTGTGTATACATATATAATACATAGTTACATATAGTTGTATGTATAGTTATGTAAGTATATAATCATATAATTATGTATTATGTATGACTATAGTTTTATATATAACTATAATTGTATATAACTGTACATATAATCATATATAAATAGAATTATATATATATGTGTATACACATATATAAACACTTTTATCACTTCCTTTAAACTATTGCCTCACCCTTCCCTCTAAAGATCCCTCTGTTATGCTCTCCCTCTCCCTATCCCCATATCATTTTATTTCTTTTTAATTTAGAAGACTTTTATAGTTATATATATGTATGTATGTATATCTCAAAGTATAGCAGAATCTCCATGTAGATGGCAAAAGAAAAACATTTATTCAAACACCAGAAATCTGAATCCCAACATGTGAAAACCAAATCCATTATAGGAACAAAACAATCCATCATACTAACCAAGATGCCTATACACATTATCAGGCCTTCCTACAAATAGGCTCCCCTAAGCAAAATGCCCTTCTCTCATTCACAGTCAGCTGTCTGCTTTCTCTGTCCTTCCCAGATCTGACTGGATTCATCAGCTTCCTCTCAGCTCTGCCCCAGCTCTGCCTCTTCCTGTTCTACCCTTCCTGCTCCACCTGTTCAGCAAATGCCTTCCACCACAGGCTTCATATTACTCAAACTCATGTAGCTTAGACTTCCAAGTGACTTCAGCAGGTCATATTGGCCTATTATTGGATGGGAAAGATCTTCCCATTCTATTAAAAATATATTAACAAAGCAATGTATTGTTCCCTTTTGAACACATTCCAGATGAAAGTAGGTTACCAGAAGTACCAGGCTTTCTCCCCTATCTAATTTCTCTGGGTGATACACACACACACACACACACACACACACACACACACACACACGTTAGATGGGGGAGGAAGGTTGATGTATATGTATATGTGTATGTGTATGTGTGTGTATGTGTATGCATGTCTGTATGTATCTCTCTGTATATACATGTATATATAAAAATATAACTACAAATGACACATGTATACATATATAAATATAATTATGTGTGTGTCAAGTGGGAGTCCCTCTTTAGTTCAGGATCAGAAGGTTGGGAAAGAGACAGTCTGGAACTTAAAATGTGAAATGAAATAATTTTTAAAAAGTAACTCATTAGGTTGGGGAAAATGAAAATGATTAAAAAGATTTTCCTTATTTTGAATCAAAATTTGAATCTCTGTGACTTCTAACACCTGGTTTAAGGTCTTCTATCCAGAGTTATACAGAATAATTCTGATCTATCTTCCACATTATAGCCCTTGATTTATTTGAAGAGATTTTTCATTCCTCCAAGCGTAGATACCCTTTTATCCCCCAAGCTAAGCATCCCAATTTTCATCCATCACTTCTCATTTGGCATGGTATTTAAGAACACTTCTTGTTCCCTTCCTTGCATGAGTTCTTCTACTCTGTGAATGTCCATTTTAAAGTACAATGTCATGGAGAGGATTCTAGGAAGATGGTGGACATACCAAAAACTGATTACCTGAATTCAATAAGGACAGATCATTTACCTTTTATGTATGTAAAATGTAAAACATATGTGTAAGATTATCATTAGCAATTGGATAATTTGAAAGAAAGATTGAGTTAAACCTGAGCATGATATAACTTTAAATTGTAAAACCATCTAGAAACAGTATAAAAAAGAGAAATTATACAAATGAGGTATGAGAGGAAGAAGCAACACAGAGGAATTAGATGGAGGAGAAAGACTGGTAGTTCTGAAAATCCACTTCCACCTGGAATGGTTCAAAAGGGAGTAATACATATATATCTAGAAGAGTATAAAAATCTTCCATATTTATAAGAAATAAAATGATAAGGAGATAGGGTGGGGGAGAGGATAAGGGAGGGATCTCTAGAGGGAGAGTGAGGGAATAAAAGTGGGTATAGAAGAGTGTTTAGATTTTTGGGAATGGAAGGATATGGGAGGGATTGTTGGAAATGGGAGATTCTAAGTCATAGGAAGGCAAGATGGTAGGTATAAATTAACTAGAGGAGTCAGGAGGGATAGGATATAAAAGTTATGCACAAACATAAAAAAAGATCAGGTTGGGAATTTTTAGGGCAAGTATATGTCTATATAAGTTCTATGTACATATATAAATATGTGTGTATGTGTGTATCTCTCTCTCTCTCTCTCTCTTTCTTTGTCTCTCTCTCAGCATTTAATTGTGGCCTTCTTGGGGAAGAAGGGGAAAAAGAACAATGTAAAAAGTGCACAGCAGAGAACAAAAGAAAACTTAAAAGAAAGCCAAGATGGACAGCTCTCATCACAAGTAGTATTTATCATACAGACTTTCTTAAAATGAAAATTTATTGTTATATATTTTGAATCCTCTCATGTTCTACTGTGTACAACATGCTTTCCCCCCCTTTTCTTACTTTGTATTTGTTTCAATATTTAAAGTTTTGATATGTTTCTTTTTCTGCTCTCTATTCTCTATTTGAGTTTTAATGTTTGAGTCTAAAATAAAAAAATTCCACCATCACAAACTGAACAATGTGTCATCTGAGCAGTTCTGAATGCACAAGGATTGTTACCTCCCTTTCTTTGTATACTATCTCGCCCCTAGTATAGGCTATGAGTACATTAATCTTTGATGTCTGCTGTTACAGACATATAACTTGTAGTTAAATCACTTCAGTTCAATGAACATTTTTTTAGGTGATTCATTGTTTTTTTGTTTGTCCTTCATTTTCAAAGAGAATCAATGGCATCACAGGTAATATTTTGACTTGCATGTGAATTGGATGTAGGTGATTCAGAATTGCATAACATGTTCAGCTTCACTCTCTCTTCTTGAGTCATCTAATTCCAGTGGCAGGACAAAAGCCAGGATAACTAACAATGGCCCAGGATGTAGTGAATAATGTTGGTGTCTTTGATGCCTGATACTCTATAGGACCTACTTCAGTTATTTTCATGGTCATTGGAATTAATTGTTCTTATCCTCCCATTCCACTGGGGAAAATCTTCACATGTTTGAGGTAGACATCCCCCTACTAAACAAAAGATTTGAGGCCTGTTGCTTACCCTCAACCTAGTCTAATCCCATTTACCAAGAGGTTTTTATCAGAGCGTGGCTGCTGAACATTCTTTATTTTCTTGCAGCCACAGGTAAGAGTTGGAAGAGTCAGGTGTACATCAAAGATGAATGAATGCCCCTGAAAAGGACACAGCAAGCCCTCACATTAAAGATGCCATTCCTCTTGAATTCCTCATAGAGTATGTTAGTTACTGCTCTAAGTGCTGAAGATTCCAATACCTTGAGTTCCTGGCTCAAGTTTCTATATAGATTATCCTACACATCACAGCCATGGTATTTCTAAAGTACAGCTCTGACAGTGTCACTTTCCTGCTCAATATCTTCTAGTCTTCTCCAGGACTCAATGCAAAGTGTTTGTTTTGACATTTGAAGTCTTTCCCAACATGGTTCCAATATATCTATACAGAATTCTTAAAATACTTTATATACTCAGCCCAATAGATTTTTTGTTGTTATTGTTAAATGATATCCTATCTTTCATCATTGCACAGTCTATCCTTTTTATGTCTGTAATACAAGTGTGGAATAGTCACGGACTCCATAAATATAGCATAATATATGGTGTAACTAGGGTTTCCATTTGATATAGATCCCTTACAGTGTTGCTGTCACATAAGGCATGTAGTCATCTACTTTCTCCTTACAACCTGCTCTCATGCACACCAGTATAGGTTTTTAGAGAGAGAATAATTCCATACAGTTATATTCAAATTCTTTCAGAACCCTGGTGGTAACCATGTAAGTGGGAAACACATTTCTTTTTCTCATGGCTCTAGCTCAAGTTCCCATCATTATCTTTCTTTTTACCTATTAAGCTATTCAAAATGTAACACACCGTGCCAGACTTCAGTGGTAGTAGAAAACCTACACACCAAGTGTTACATTTATACAAACCAGCCATTGTAATAATGAGACTTTTAGACCTTAAAATAGGCATTTACTTAACAAAATGCAAAATAAATCATTGTAACGCCATAAATACATTAAATCAAATGCATAAATAATAAAATGTGATGCAATACTAATATAAAGCTGGGGAATGAACTTCCACCAATGCTTGTAATATCTTGCAACCTGGGAAACACTTGAAAAAGAAAAAATTAAGTGCTTTGGGTTACTCTCATCTCTAGACCTCTGCCTTTCATAATGTTTCATTTACAAAGATCTATGTCACATGAAATGCCCTCTCTGTTGATTGCTTGTTTGTTGATCCTTACCACTCGTCAGATGGGTAAATCTTTTCTTTTTTATTTGAATCTAGCATTTATATATTTCTTCAATTTTAATCACCATTAAAAGGGCATTTAGAAAGTGATAGATGTTAATCTGCATAGTTGCTCTCTTTAAGTAGGAGAGCTACAAAGTTCATGAAATTGGCTTTTTCTGTAGTATATAAATCATTCCAGTCAGTTATTCAGTCATTCAGGTGCTGTATTGTCAAATCAGAATAGAACTGCCAGTATACATCTTAGGTTTAATAACTAACTAAGTCCACCCAGCCAACTTTTCTTATATTTAAAGACATTTGCAGTTTTTGCCTTTCCCTTTTCTGTTTTCTCAGAAGAGATGGGAGCAGAAAGGGGCAATTTATACTTAAGAGTTTCACTTTCCTAAAGCATTAGGTGTTACTGAAAGGCAGTAGATAAACTATCATCTTCATTCAGTTGTTCAAGAAATAAAAGCCTTAAGTCTTCTTGTCAGCTGATTCTTCTCGTTCTTGGTCTCTTTAGACCAGGCCTGCATAACCTACAGCTGGTAGGCTGTCTAGAGCCCTTGGGCAGCTTGCTGCCAGTTAAAGAATTTCAGGTTGCCCATGAAAAATGTCGAGGAAAACATCGTTTTAAGTAGAAGAAATCCTTTGACTGGCTGTGGTTTATGTGGGCCTGCTTTAGACAGTTCGCACAAACTGCCTTTTAAATTCCATACCATTTCTTTCTTTTCTGTCACTCTTTAGCTTTCTATCTTTCCTGTATTTTTCAGTGACTTAAATCAAAACCATTGGCTTTGCTTCTCAATGACTCATCTTTCAATGAAAAGACTCCTCAAATTTCCTCTATGAAATCAATACTCATGTAAAATCGTATTTCAGTCATCATAGGTGATATGATTTTCATTCTGTTCAGTTTTATCTTTTAGTCATAGAATAATTATATGGAAATAAGTTTAGTGAACATACTCTCCTGAAGCTCTAAAATCTTTGATGTGGTCCAACTCACTTTGTGTCCTTGAACTGTTTCTTCATAGCTATAGTTTTCCACCTTGTAATAAGTAAAAGTTCTTTCTCTGATCTTTTAAAACATAAAACTGTACATAAAAGTGTATTATCATTCTATATTGTTTTCCAGGTGACTTGAGTCACTTATATTTATGCTACAATTCATTTTTTCTGTTCTAAACAGCTTAAATCTCATTAGAAAACTGTTATTTCATACACATATCTAAGTGCTTTTAATTAAAGTTCTTATCTCATTTTCTTTAGATATTAACATATTCATTTATAATAGTGACAAAATATCACATCCTTTGGTTGTTGATAGAATTTTTCTTTATTGAAGGTACTATTTCATCTCCTTTTAACACCAGTCTGATTATTTTTAATGAAGTAGTATCTTAGAGAGTACATCACATCTAGAATGAACTCTCTTCTTACCTCTGCATCTTGGAATCTCCATTTTCACAAGGCATGGTGGTACACATCTATAGTCTCTTCTTCTAGAGGACACTTAGTTTAATAGATTACCTGAGCCTGGAAGTTTCAAGATATAGTAGGGCTAAAGTCAACTGGGCATGCACATATGAAGTCTGGTACCAATATGGCGAGCTCCCAGGAGTGGAGGCTTACCAGGCTGCTCTACAAGTTGTTTAAAGTCATTTTTAAAAACTATTTGGAAGGACTTGGGGAAGTGCTCGGGCGAGTCACTGTCTTTATCCTGCCATCTTGGCTCCACCTCCAACAATTCCTATTTTTGAATATTGATCCTCCCCAGCTTGTATTCTCTACAAATTTTGTAAACCTGCCATTAATATTTCAATATGTCATTGATCAAACATAGCATTGTGAAAGGATGACTAGTTATGAATTTGAAGGAGTTGGATTTAAATGAAATTTAAATTAAACCTCCTGACCTTGGGAAATCAATTAACTTCTATGAACTTCAGTTCACCATCTGTAAAATAAGGAACTTGAATTAGCTCTCTAAGACCTGATCCAGTTCTAAATGCTATTAGTTTATAGTACATAGGACAGGGCCAAGTCCAAATTCCTGGGACATATATATTAGAGACCTTTAAGTTCAAATTGATCTCATTGAATGCTGTTTGAGATTGAATACCAGTCAAACTACATTTCTCCATTTTCTTCTTAAGGATGTGAGAGAGCTTATCTAATCTGAAATCTAGCTTGGTTCTTTTCCTTTGTTTTTGAATTAGACCAAAATGACATCACTATTCTCTGGTCAAGTTACAATGTATCCAACTCTGGATGATCAAACAAATACAAGTTTGGAATATCTACCACAGGTCAGGTACAAATAGTCCATGTGAATATTTGGGGTAGATTCTCTAAATTTGCACATCTCCAATTTCTTTTGAGGTGCTACAATTCTGCTTTGCTTATAAAGCGTAGCACCTTCTTTGATGAGGGGACGCCATGCTGGACTGTCCTGTGCCAGTATCTCCCATGTCACGCATTCAATTCTAAAGTTCTTAAGAGAAATCTTGAGTGTCTGTGTATCTCTTTTTCTGACCACCACGTGAGTGCTAGCACTGTGCGAGTTCTCTATAAAACATTCATTTTGGCAAGTTTTGGCATTTGAATAATGTGGCCAGCCCAGCGGAGTTGTGCTCTCTGCAGTAGAGTTTGAATGCTTGGCAGTTTATTTCAAGACAGGACCTCAGCGTCTGGTATCTTATCCTACCAGGATAAGGGTAAGGATAATGATCCGAGATCTTCAGAATCTTCCTAAGACAATTCAAATGGAAGCTATTTAGTTTCCTGGGATGGTGCTGGTATATTGTCCTAGCTTGACAGGAATACAACAGTGAGGTCAGTACAATGGCTCAGGTAGACCTTCAGTTTGGTAATCAGTCTAATACCTCTTCTCTCCCATACTTTCCTTTCGAGCCTCTCCAGCACTGAGCTCCCTCTGGCAATGTGTCATCAATCTCATTGTCAATGTGTACGTCCCTGGAAAGTACACTGTCAAAGTAAGTGAACTTATCCATAGCATTCAAACCTTATTTATTTTTTATAACCAATGGTTCCATGTATGGATGGTATGGTGCTGGCTGATGGAGAACCTGTGTTTTGTTGTTATTGTTAGGTCAAAATTAGCACACGAACAGAGAATCAATTCATAATTTTTAGAACTGAGCTCCAAAGGCTACATCTGCAATCAGAAAAATCATGGAGCAGCACTCTCTCTACTTTGGTCTTGGCTTGTAGCCTTTTAAAGTTGAAGAATGTAGCATCAGTGCAGTGGCTGACTTTAATACTGTTATGTTAACGAGAGTTAAAGATCTTCCCAGAGATGAATAGTCCTCACCTGAAGCCCATTAAAGGAAACTTTTGTTAATTTCAAGGAGGAACTTGATCAAGAGGGTCATGATGCCCTAGTTTATATATTCTCTGATGTGAAGTTTTGCTTTGGGGGCTTACTCTTTGGAAGAAAGTTCATATGGTAGATGAGACTCTGGATTGCCATTAAGGAGCCCCAGCCCTGGTTTTGAAAACCCACATGTTGATGCTTCTCTCTCTGATAACTATGTATGTATAGACAATTGGAGCTGTCTGTTGATCTGTGATGTATGTATTGCTTATGGTCAGACAGTTAAAAGCCCTGTCTGTTGGTCTTTATTTCTCTGCTGGTATTTTGTCTGTTGGTGAATGTAATTAGATTATTGGCCCCTCAAAAATTGCTTTCCTTTTAGAAAAACTGATCTAAGAACTTGTGTTAGCAGGACATCCTGGATGTGTTAGGGTGCATACTACTGTAGATGTTTTGTCATCCTTATTGAAGGTGTTTGACAGCATGGCTGAGAGCATCAGAATGTGAGAGAAAACACATAACCTAGTTTCATTCTATTGATGCCTGGAAAAGCACAAAAGTATCGTTCATTACCTAGACCTGGACAAACATGCTGTTGTGAAATTTATATAAGATGTTGATGAACTTCTTTTTGACATAATTTTTCCACAAACTCTCATGACTGACAGTATCAAAGTCCTCGGTCAGATCTATAAACATTGTGTGCATGCCTCTGTTCTGCTCCTGACCTTTCTTCTGGAGTTGCTGCTAGTGAGAAGTTGACCCTATGGCCTGGGTTCCCTGTGTGAAGAGTTGTGACTAAAGCTCCCAGCATATCTGCACCTGCTACAACATCACTTGCCTGTCACCATAGGCAAGAGATAGGTAAAAATGGTAAAATGACATGGACATTGTCTTTTGATTCATGTGCAAATTGTATTTAAGTGAGGTAGAGATGTAGAAAGTCATTGGCTCAATTGACTCAATCTCTCCTCCAAGGTCTATATAGTCCAGTGGCAAGATAGAATCAAGAAGACTGCTGATGACTTGAAATGCAGTAGATGACCTTGGTGTCTTTGATGTCAAACTATGCTCAAAGCACTCCATAGAACTTGCTTCAACTGTCTCCATGACCATTGGAA
Source organism: Potorous gilbertii (assembly GCA_028658325.1). Taxonomy (NCBI): domain Eukaryota; kingdom Metazoa; phylum Chordata; class Mammalia; order Diprotodontia; family Potoroidae; genus Potorous; species Potorous gilbertii. Next base: position 10,140 of record JAQQSK010008471.1, read on the forward strand.
CAAATTGTTCTTATCCACCCATTACACTGGGGGAAGTCTTCTCATGCTTGGGGCAGACAACCTTAAATCACCAATGGGTTGTAGACTCCTTGGTTTCCTTCAACCTGTTCTGTCTGCCAAAATGGTTACGGGGTGTGGCTGCTGCAGATGCTACAGCTTCTTGGAGTCACAGATGTGAGTTAGATGGAATACTAAAGGTGAGTTAGGTGGACACCCAAGTTGGAAAGCAGCCCTGAAAAGGGCTCAGCATCCCTCTCACCAGCAGGCATTAATCTTCATTGGGCATAACCTACACATCTATGAAATCAAGATACATTGTTAATTAATGAATGAAAAAAACCTTTTATTTAGTCTCCATGATAGGGATGAAAATAGGAATGTCATGAGAATTTTTGCTGTTAAGAAGTTCATACTTTAATTGGGGTAGAATGACATATAAAACAAATTTCAGTTGTAGGGTAGCTGTAAAGGCCCACAAATAATAAGAATTCAGGAGCCTATTATATGATATGATAGATCCTTCGATAACATCAGTCAAATGGATGACCTTGCCAGGTCTTTGCTGATTGTAGAGATAGGGCACTTAATAAGGCCTATGCATGTTTTAAACTTCATGTTAACATTTTTACCAGCTTTAACATATTATTGACATATTATATGTTCAAATATTCACTGCTGGTAGAAACATCTCCTACAATTTTTGCTCTCTACTGCTGGAGTCCTATATTAACATCTTTGGAAAAGTCACTAGTGGTCTAGGTTCAATTTAGCATCTATCTTCACTTCTGCTTCACATTCTAGGGAAAAAATTCTTAACTTTTTTTTTTAGGGGGTCAAGGGCTCCTTAGAAGTCTGCTGAAAACTGTGGACTCCTTTTTCATAATAACATTTATAAATATGTAAAATAACATGTAAGATTGCAAAGGAAATCACATTTATTGAAATAGTTATTAAAATATTTAAAAGAACAAACAAGTTTAGGGAAGTTCACAAGATAAGAACCTCTGTTCTGGACCTTCTTGTAATATTTCCCCAGGGAATGACAATGACTAGTATATTCTGTGGATCCTTGAATACCAGCTTTCCTATTCTTTTTTCCCTGCTCCCACGCAGCTAACCTCATTGATCACAAGGGCTCAAATGATCTCATCGTTCAAAAGAAAGGAGGTGGTATGTTGGTTAGAGTTCTGAACTTGGAGTTAGAAATGTGAGTTTGAATTTGCCTGTTTAGTCTCTTAATCAACAATCCTCTGCCCCAATTTCCTCGTTTGTAAATGAGCACAATGAAAGCAATAACTCACAAGGTGGTTGTGAGGGTAACATCAGGTAGCAGATGTAAGGTGTTTTCAAACTTTAAAGTGTTGTTACGTTAGCAAACTCATGAGATACAATACCTTCTAATACCTTTGATAGGCTAGGCTGGGGAGCTAATTATCATTTATCATAAGGCTTTTACTGGAAAAAAATAATGATGAGTTCCAGAGAACAGACTTGTAAATGGACTTTTGGCACAGAGCCCATGTGTTAAGTCAAGGTTACCTAGACATAGTTTACAGAAATACCCTCTAATCATCCAATTGCTCCCTTGATTGTCTCTGCTTGAATGGGGAGGATTACTTACGGTTTCTATTTAAAGGTCAACTTTGAGTTCAGTCAGAGGGAATAAATTAGTTTGTGTTGCTATTATTATTAATTGTAAAAATTGGCAAAATGACTAGATTAGATATATTGTGATCCAGTTTATCCATGAACATGTTTAGCCTTAGAGCTTAGTGTTTTTGTAGCTTCTCAAACATGACAGTTTCCGACAAATGTATTTCTCCTCTAAGTTCTCAAAGACACGTATCTCTTTAAAAAATAAATGTAGCAATTACTTCTCTGAGTTTGCCATCAAACCTTCTCAGCATGTGTTATTGTTTGAATCCTCTAGTAGTTTGGCATTACATGTATCCCATGCTGCTTTTTTGTATTGTATGTTTTCAGTTGGAAAGACTGCAGGCTGAGAACACCTCTGAGTGGGGCAAGAGGGAAATACTTGAAACAGAGAAACAAGGACTGGAAAGAGACAATAGAAGGTTAAAGGCCCAGGTGAAAGAAATGGAAGAGCTTTTGGATAAAAAAAATCCATTAGTTTCAACCTCTCAAGTTCCTGATTTGAAGACATCACAAAATGAGCTGCTAGAGAAAAACAAGGTATGGATTCTACTTTGAAGTATATTTTCTTACCTGCATATACCCTGTTTTTAATGCCTGGTTATCTTCAAGTTTGACCTAAGTCTCCATGTTTGACTTGTCTCTTTTCTACCACCTAAGATGAAAGCAAAAAGGTATCATGCTAGGTTTTTGATTCTCTATCTTGTAAAGTAACTTTTTGGTTTATGAATTAAAAAACTTGGAGCATCAATGACTTTGGAATGAAGTTTTAGATAATGTCAGATTCTATCAAAGATTTCAAGAAACCTGTGGTTTCAAAGATTCCCCCCAATGACAAGAAGTCTTAGAAAAACTTTTCAGTCTTTATGACTTACTTGGCCTGGCATGTTTCATTATCTGTGCATTTTCCAAGCAATTGGTCTTATTCACAACCAAATATTGTGTACCATCAATTCTAGTAATTACTTAGTAAACTTTAGTCAGCAGCAATTTTAGTAAACATTTGATAGATTTGGCCTGTTGTTTACTTATTCCTGGTTCATTTGTAGTAAAGATTAGATAAGATGATGAAAAAAAGATTTCTAAATATCAGTTTTAAAATAAATTTCAGAGGCTGTTATAGACACGTGTATACACACATATATACATATATACACACACAACATGTAATTCAAAATATTCACTAAAAACCTGGATTGTCTAAAATTATTTTTTCATAATTCTGCAAATATTTTCACAATTTATTGAGGAAAATACTCTGCTTATAGGTTTTAGAATTTTTAAGTCATAGTTTATATTATCACTTTCATTTACAATGTAATAAATTTTGATGTAATTTACATGCAATTAGTATATCAATTGTGCCATTTTCATTCCATTTTATTCCCTTTGAAAGGAGCTAGCCAGTTGAAGGGATAGATGAGGAGGAAATTTGTCTTAAAATGTGTTTGTATTTTTTCCATACCATATTTCCTTCTTTAAAGTCATAAAGATTTTAAGGTAAATACCTCATTGGTTTTACTCACTGTCTTTGATAACTTGGCAGTTTTTGAATTTTTTATATTAAAAGTTTAGACTTTTGTAATGAAAATGTTATATTTTGAAAATATAACTAAATTCTAAAATTTTAATAATTAGAAGTGAAAATTCTCTACATTCCTAGTATGTTACAGTCTTTTTTTCTTTTCTCTCAGTGTCTTCCACA